>CAXAJV010001187.1:0-278000 GCA_963969225.1 Xylocopa violacea
TGTAAAATATTACCGCCGACATGTTAGGTTGGATAAGGTTTGGTTATATTACGTTATTGATGTATATAAAGGTCCCACGGAGACGTAGAGGCCAACTCGCCAGGAATGTGGTCAAATATTACCGCCGAGATGTTAGGTTGGGTTAGGTTAGGTTATATTACGTTATTGATGTATATGAAGATCAAACGAAGACGTAGAGGCCAAAAAGACTGGAATGTGGTCAAATATTACCGCCGAAATGATAGATTGGGTTAGGTTAGGTTATATTACGTTATTGAAGTATTTAAATTGACCACGGAGACGTAGAGGCCAACTCGCCAGGACTGTGGTCAAATATTACCGCCGAGATGTTAGGTTGGGTTAGGTTCGGTTATATTACGTTATTGATGTACATAAAGGTCCCAGGGAGACGTAGAGGCCAACTCGCCAGGAATGTTGTCAAATATTACCGCCGAGATGATAGGTTGGGTTAGGTTAGGTTATATTACGTTATTGATGTATATGAAGGTCAAACGGAGACGCAGAGGCCAACTCGCCAGGAATGATGTCAAATACTACCGCCGACATGTTAGGTTGTGTTAGGTTTGGTTATATTATGTTATTGATGTATATAAGGGTCCACGGAGACGGAGAAGCCAACTCGCCAGGAATCTTGTCAAATATTCCCGCCGAGATGATAGGTTGGGTTAGGTTAAGGTATATTACGTTATTGATGTATATAAAGGTCCCACTTAGACGTAGAGGCCAACAAGCCAGGAATGTGGTCGAATATTACCGCCGAGATGTTAGATTGGGTTACGTTAGCTTATATTATGTTATTGATGTATATAAAGGTCCCACGGAGACGTAGAGGCCAACTCGCCAGGAATGTGGTCAAATATTACAGCGGAAATGTTAGGTTTGGTTAGGTTAGGGTATATTACGTTATTGACGTATATGAGGGTTACACGGAGACGTAGAGCTCAACTCGTCAGGAATGTTGTAAAATATTACCGCCGACATTTTAGGTTGGATAAGGTTTGGTTATATTACGTTATTGATGTATATAAAGGTCCCACGAAGACGAAGAAGCCAACAAGCCAGGAATGTGGTCAAATATTACCGCCGAGACGTTAGATTGGGTTAGGTTAGCTTATATTACGTTATTGACGTATATGAAGGTCAAACGGAGACGTAGAGGCCAACTCGCCAGGAATGTGGTCAAATATTACCGCCGAGATGTTAGGTTGGGTTAGGTTAGGTTATATTACGTTATTGATGTATATGAAGGTCAAACAGAGACGTAGAGGCCAACTCGCCAGGAATGTTGTCAAATATTTCCGCCGAGATGTTAGGTTGGATTAGGTTAAGTTATATTACGTTATTGATGTATATAAGGGTCCCACGGAGACGGAGAAGCCAACTCGCCAGGAATGTTGTCAAATATTACCGCCGAGATGTTAGGTTGGGTTAGGTTAGGTTAAATTACGTTATTGATGTATATGAAGATCAAACGGAGACGTAGAGGCCAAAAAGACTGGAATGTGGTCAAATATTACCGCCGAAATGTTAGATTGGGTTAGGTTAGGTTATATTACGTTATTGAGGTATATAAAGGTCCCACGGAGACGTAGATTCCAACAAGCCAGGAATATGGTCAAATATTACCGCCGAGGTGTTAGGTTGGGTTAGGTTAGGTTATATTACGTTATTGATGTATATAAAGGTCCCACGGAGACGTAGAGGCCAACAAGCCAGGAATGTGGTCAAATATTACCGCCGAGATGTTAGATTGGGTTACGTTAGCTTATATTATGTTATTGATGTATATAAAGGTCCCACGGAGACGTAGAGGCCAACTCGCCAGGAATGTGGTCAAATATTACCGCCGAGATGTTAGGTTGGGTTAGGTTAGGTTATATTACGTTATTGATGTATATGAAGATCAAACGAACACGTAGAGGCCAAAAAGACTGGAATGTGGTCAAATATTACCGCCGAAATGATAGATTGGGTTAGGTTAGGTTATATTACGTTATTGAAGTATTTAAATTGACCACGGAGACGTAGAGGCCAACTCGCCAGGACTGTGGTCAAATATTACCGCCGAGATGTTAGGTTGGGTTAGGTTAGGTTATATTACGTTATTGATGTATATAAAGGTCCCAGGGAGACGTAGAGGCCAACTCGCCAGGAATGTTGTCAAATATTACCGCCGAGATGATAGGTTGGGTTAGGTTAGGTTATATTACGTTATTGATGTATATGAAGGTCAAACGGAGACGCAGAGGCCAACTCGCCAGGAATGATGTCGAATACTACCGCCGACATGTTAGGTTGTGTTAGGTTTGGTTATATTATGTTATTGATGTATATAAGGGTCCACGGAGACGGAGAAGCCAACTCGCCAGGAATCTTGTCAAATATTCCCGCCGAGATGATAGGTTGGGTTAGGTTAAGGTATATTACGTTATTGATGTATATAAAGGTCCCACTTAGACGTAGAGGCCAACAAGCCAGGAATGTGGTCGAATATTACCGCCGAGATGTTAGATTGGGTTACGTTAGCTTATATTATGTTATTGATGTATATAAAGGTCCCACGGAGACGTAGAGGCCAACTCGCCAGGAATGTGGTCAAATATTACAGCGGAAATGTTAGGTTTGGTTAGGTTAGGGTATATTACGTTATTGACGTATATGAGGGTTACACGGAGACGTAGAGCTCAACTCGTCAGGAATGCTGTAAAATATTACCGCCGACATGTTAGGTTGGATAAGGTTTGGTTATATTACGTTATTGATGTATATAAAGGTCCCACGAAGACGAAGAAGCCAACAAGCCAGGAATGTGGTCAAATATTACCGCCGAGACGTTAGATTGGGTTAGGTTAGCTTATATTACGTTATTGACGTATATGAAGGTCAAACGGAGACGTAGAGGCCAACTCGCCAGGAATGTTGTCAAATATTACCGCCGAGATGTTAGGTTGGATAAGGTTTGGTTATATTACGTTATTGATGTATATAAAGGTCCCACGGAGACGTAGAGTCCAACAAGCCAGGAATGTGGTCAAATATTACCGCCGAGATGTTAGATTGGGATAGGATAGCTTATATTATGTTATTGATGTATATAAAGGTCCCACGGAGACGTAGAGCCAACTCGCCAGGAATGTTGTCAAATACTACCGCGGAAATGTTAGGTTGGATTAGGGTAGGTTATATTACGTTATTGATGTATATGAAGGTCAAACGGAGACGTAGATGCCAACTCGCCAGGAATGTTGTTAAATATTACCGCCGACATGTTAGGTTGGGTTAGGTTTGGTTATATTACGTTATTGATGTATATAAGGGTCCCACGGGGACGGAGAAGCCAAATCGCCAGGAATGTTGTCAAATATTACCGCCGAGATGTTAGGTTGGGTTAGGTTGGGTTATATTATGTTATTGGTGTATATAAAGGTCCCACGTAGACGTAGAGGCCAACTCACCAGGAATGTTGTCAAATATTACCGCCGAGATGTTAGGTTGGGTTAGGTTAGTTTATATTACGTTATTGATGTATATAAAGGTCCCACGGAGACGTAGAGGCCAACAAGCCAGGAATGTGGTCAAATATTACCGCCGAGATGTTAGATTGGGTTACGTTAGCTTATATTATGTTATTGATGTATATAAAGGTCCCACGGAGACGTAGAGTCCAACTCGCCAGGAATGTGGTCAAATATTACCGCCGAGATGTTAGGTTGGGTTGGGTTAGGTTATATTACGTTATTGATGTATATGAAGATCAAACGAAGACGTAGAGGCCAAAAAGACTGGAATGTGGTCAAATATTACCGCCGAAATGATAGATTGGGTTAGGTTAGGTTATATTACGTTATTGAAGTATATAAATTGCCCACGGAGACGTAGAGGCCAACTCGCCAGGAATGTTGTCAAATATTTCCGCCGAGATGTTAGGTTGGATTAGGTTAAGTTATATTACGTTATTGATGTATATAAGGGTCCCACGGAGACGGAGAAGCCAACTCGCCAGGAATGTTGTCAAATATTACCGCCGAGATGTTAGGTTGGGTTAGGTTAGGTTAAATTACGTTATTGATGTATATGAAGATCAAACGGAGACGTAGAGGCCAAAAAGACTGGAATGTGGTCAAATATTACCGCCGAAATGTTAGATTGGGTTAGGTTAGGTTATATTACGTTATTGAGGTATATAAAGGTCCCACGGAGACGTAGATTCCAACAAGCCAGGAATATGGTCAAATATTACCGCCGAGGTGTTAGGTTGGGTTAGGTTAGGTTATATTACGTTATTGATGTATATAAAGGTCCCACGGAGACGTAGAGGCCAACAAGCCAGGAATGTGGTCAAATATTACCGCCGAGATGTTAGATTGGGTTACGTTAGCTTATATTATGTTATTGATGTATATAAAGGTCCCACGGAGACGTAGAGGCCAACTCGCCAGGAATGTGGTCAAATATTACCGCCGAGATGTTAGGTTGGGTTAGGTTAGGTTATATTACGTTATTGATGTATATGAAGATCAAACGAAGACGTAGAGGCCAAAAAGACTGGAATGTGGTCAAATATTACCGCCGAAATGATAGATTGGGTTAGGTTAGGTTATATTACGTTATTGAAGTATTTAAATTGACCACGGAGACGTAGAGGCCAACTCGCCAGGACTGTGGTCAAATATTACCGCCGAGTTGTTAGGTTGGGTTAGGTTAGGTTATATTACGTTATTGATGTATATAAAGGTCCCAGGGAGACGTAGAGGCCAACTCGCCAGGAATGTTGTCAAATATTCCCGCCGAGATGATAGGTTGGGTTAGGTTAAGGTATATTACGTTATTGATGTATATAAAGGTCCCACTTAGACGTAGAGGCCAACAAGCCAGGAATGTGGTCGAATATTACCGCCGAGATGTTAGATTGGGTTACGTTAGCTTATATTATGTTATTGATGTATATAAAGGTCCCACGGAGACGTAGAGGCCAACTCGCCAGGAATGTGGTCAAATATTACAGCGGAAATGTTAGGTTTGGTTAGGTTAGGGTATATTACGTTATTGACGTATATGAGGGTTACACGGAGACGTAGAGCTCAACTCGTCAGGAATGTTGTAAAATATTACCGCCGACATGTTAGGTTGGATAAGGTTTGGTTATATTACGTTATTGATGTATATAAAGGTCCCACGAAGACGAAGAAGCCAACAAGCCAGGAATGTGGTCAAATATTACCGCCGAGACGTTAGATTGGGTTAGGTTAGCTTATATTACGTTATTGACGTATATGAAGGTCAAACGGAGACGTAGAGGCCAACTCGCCAGGAATGTTGTCAAATATTACCGCCGAGATGTTAGGTTGGATAAGGTTTGGTTATATTACGTTATTGATGTATATAAAGGTCCCACGGAGACGTAGAGTCCAACAAGCCAGGAATGTGGTCAAATATTACCGCCGAGATGTTAGATTGGGATAGGATAGCTTATATTATGTTATTGATGTATATAAAGGTCCCACGGAGACGTAGAGCCAACTCGCCAGGAATGTTGTCAAATATTACCGCGGAAATGTTAGGTTGGATTAGGGTAGGTTATATTACGTTATTGATGTATATGAAGGTCAAACGGAGACGTAGATGCCAACTCGCCAGGAATGTTGTTAAATATTACCGCCGACATGTTAGGTTGGGTTAGGTTTGGTTATATTACGTTATTGATGTATATAAGGGTCCCACGGGGACGGAGAAGCCAAATCGCCAGGAATGTTGTCAAATATTACCGCCGAGATGTTAGGTTGGGTTAGGTTGGGTTATATTATGTTATTGATGTATATAAAGGTCCCACGTAGACGTAGAGGCCAACTCACCAGGAATGTTGTCAAATATTACCGCCGAGATGTTAGGTTGGGTTAGGTTAGTTTATATTACGTTATTGATGTATATAAAGGTCCCACGGAGACGTAGAGGCCAACAAGCCAGGAATGTGGTCAAATATTACCGCCGAGATGTTAGATTGGGTTACGTTAGCTTATATTATGTTATTGATGTATATAAAGGTCCCACGGAGACGTAGAGGCCAACTCGCCAGGAATGTGGTCAAATATTACCGCCGAGATGTTAGGTTGGGTTAGGTTAGGTTATATTACGTTATTGATGTATATGAAGATCAAACGAAGACGTAGAGGCCAAAAAGACTGGAATGTGGTCAAATATTACCGCCGAAATGATAGATTGGGTTAGGTTAGGTTATATTACGTTATTGAAGTATATAAATTGACCACGGAGACGTAGAGGCCAACTCGCCAGGACTGTGGTCAAATATTACCGCCGAGATGTTAGGTTGGTTTAGGTTAGGTTATATAACGTTATTGATGTATATAAAGGTCCCAGGGAGACGTAGAGGCCAACTCGCCAGGAATGTTGTCAAATATTACCGCCGAGATGATAGGTTGGGTTAGGTTAGGTTATATTACGTTATTGATGTATATGAAGGTCAAACGGAGACGCAGAGGCCAACTCGCCAGGAATGATGTCAAATATTACCCCCGACATGTTAGGTTGGGTTAGGTTTGGTTATATTACGTTATTGATGTATATGAAGGTCAAACGGGGACGTAGAGGCCAACTCGCCAGGAATGTTGTCAAATATTTCCACCGAGATGTTAGGTTGGGTTAGGTTAAGTTATATTACGTTATTGATGTATATAAAGGTCCCAAGGAGACGTAGAGGCCAACTCGCCACGAATGTTGTCAAATATTACTGCGGACATGTTAGGTTGGGTTAGGTTAGGTTATATTACGTTATTGACGTATGTGAGGGTTACACGGAGACGTAGAGCACAACTCGTCAGGAATGTTGTCAAATATTTCCGCCGACATGTTAGGTTGGATGAGGTTTGGTTATATTACGTTATTGATGTATATAAAGGTCCCACGAAGACGGAGAAGCCAACAAGCCAGGAATGTGGTCAAATATTACCGCCGAGATGTTAGATTGGGATAGGTTAGCTTATATTATGTTATTGATGTATATAAAGGTCCCACGGAGACGTAGAGCCAACTCGCCAGGAATGTTGTCAAATATTACCGCGGAAATGTAAGGTTGGATTAGGTTAGGTTATATTACGTTATTGATGTATATGAAGGTCAAACGGAGACGTAGATGCCAACTCGCCAGGAATGTTGTTAAATATTACCGCCGACATGTTAGGTTGGGTTAGGTTTGGTTATATTACGTTATTGATGTATATAAGGGTCCCACGGAGACGGAGAAGCCAAATCGCCAGGAATGTTGTCAAATATTACCGCCGAGATGTTAGGTTGGGTTAGGTTGGGTTATATTACGTTATTGATGTATATAAAGGTCCCACGTAGACGTAGAGGCCAACTCGCCAGGAATGTTGTCAAATATTACAGCGGAAATGTTAGGTTTGGTTAGGTTAGGGTATATTACGTTATTGACGTATATGAGGGTTACACGGAGACGTAGAGCTCAACTCGTCAGGAATGTTGTCAAATATTTCCGCCGACATGTTAGGTTGGATAAGGTTTGGTTATATTACGTTATTGATGTATATATAGGTCCCACGAAGACGGAGAAGCCAACAAGCCAGGAATGTGGTCAAATATTACCGCCGAGATGTTAGATTGGGTTAGGTTAGCTTATATTACGTTATTGACGTATATGAAGGTCCAACGGAGACGTAGAGGCCAACTCGCCAGGAATGTTGTCAAATATTACCGCCGAGATGTTAGGTTGGGTTAGGTTAGGTTATATTACGTTATTGATGTATATAAAGGTCCCACGGAGACGTAGAGTCCAACAAGCCAGGAATGTGGTCAAATATTACCGCCGAGATGTTAGATTGGGATAGGATAGCTTATATTATGTTATTGATGTATATAAAGGTCCCACGGAGACGTAGAGCCAACTCGCCAGGAATGTTGTCAAATATTACCGCGGAAATGTTAGGTTGGATTAGGGTAGGTTATATTACGTTATTGATGTATATGAAGGTCAAACGGAGACGTAGATGCCAACTCGCCAGGAATGTTGTTAAATATTACCGCCGACATGTTAGGTTGGGTTAGGTTTGGTTATATTACGTTATTGATGTATATAAGGGTCCCACGGGGACGGAGAAGCCAAATCGCCAGGAATGTTGTCAAATATTACCGCCGAGATGTTAGGTTGGGTTAGGTTGGGTTATATTATGTTATTGATGTATATAAAGGTCCCACGTAGACGTAGAGGCCAACTCACCAGGAATGTTGTCAAATATTACCGCCGAGATGTTAGGTTGGGTTTGGTTAGTTTATATTACGTTATTGATGTATATAAAGGTCCCACGGAGACGTAGAGGCCAACAAGCCAGGAATGTGGTCAAATATTACCGCCGAGATGTTAGATTGGGTTACGTTAGCTTATATTATGTTATTGATGTATATAAAGGTCCCACGGAGACGTAGAGTCCAACTCGCCAGGATTGTGGTCAAATATTACCGCCGAGATGTTAGGTTGGGTTAGGTTAGGTTATATTACGTTATTGATGTATATGAAGATCAAACGAAGACGTAGAGGCCAAAAAGACTGGAATGTGGTCAAATATTACCGCCGAAATGATAGATTGGGTTAGGTTAGGTTATATTACGTTATTGAAGTATATAAATTGCCCACGGAGACGTAGAGGCCAACTCGCCAGGAATGTGGTCAAATATTACCGCCGAGATGTTAGGTTGGGTTAGGTTAAGTTATATTACGTTATTGATGTATATAAGGGTCCCACGGAGACGGAGAAGCCAACTCGCCAGGAATGTTGTCAAATATTACCGCCGAGATGTTATGTTGGGTTAGGTTAGGTTATATTACGTTATTGATGTATATAAAGGTCCCACGGAGACGTAGAGTCCAACAAGCCAGGAATGTGGTCAAATATTACCGCCGAGATGTTAGATTGGGATAGGATAGCTTATATTATGTTATTGATGTATATAAAGGTCCCACGGAGACGTAGAGCCAACTCGCCAGGAATGTTGTCAAATATTACCGCGGAAATGTTAGGTTGGATTAGGGTAGGTTATATTACGTTATTGATGTATATGAAGGTCAAACGGAGACGTAGATGCCAACTCGCCAGGAATGTTGTTAAATATTACCGCCGACATGTTAGGTTGGGTTAGGTTTGGTTATATTACGTTATTGATGTATATAAGGGTCCCACGGGGACGGAGAAGCCAAATCGCCAGGAATGTTGTCAAATATTACCGCCGAGATGTTAGGTTGGGTTAGGTTGGGTTATATTATGTTATTGATGTATATAAAGGTCCCACGTAGACGTAGAGGCCAACTCACCAGGAATGTTGTCAAATATTACCGCCGAGATGTTAGGTTGGGTTTGGTTAGTTTATATTACGTTATTGATGTATATAAAGGTCCCACGGAGACGTAGAGGCCAACAAGCCAGGAATGTGGTCAAATATTACCGCCGAGATGTTAGATTGGGTTACGTTAGCTTATATTATGTTATTGATGTATATAAAGGTCCCACGGAGACGTAGAGTCCAACTCGCCAGGATTGTGGTCAAATATTACCGCCGAGATGTTAGGTTGGGTTAGGTTAGGTTATATTACGTTATTGATGTATATGAAGATCAAACGAAGACGTAGAGGCCAAAAAGACTGGAATGTGGTCAAATATTACCGCCGAAATGATAGATTGGGTTAGGTTAGGTTATATTACGTTATTGAAGTATATAAATTGCCCACGGAGACGTAGAGGCCAACTCGCCAGGAATGTGGTCAAATATTACCGCCGAGATGTTAGGTTGGGTTAGGTTAAGTTATATTACGTTATTGATGTATATAAGGGTCCCACGGAGACGGAGAAGCCAACTCGCCAGGAATGTTGTCAAATATTACCGCCGAGATGTTATGTTGGGTTAGGTTAGGTTATATTACGTTATTGATGTATATGAAGATCAAACGGAGACGTAGAGGCCAAAAAGACTGGAATGTGGTCAAATATTACCGCCGAGATGTTAGGTTGGGTTAGGTTAGGTTATATTACGTTATTGATGTATATAAGGGTCCCACGGGGACGGAGAAGCCAAATCGCCAGGAATGTTGTCAAATATTACCGCCGAGATGTTAGGTTGGGTTCGGTTGTGTTATATTATGTTATTGATGTATATAAAGGTCCCACGTAGACGTAGAGGCCAACTCACCAGGAATGTGGTCAAATATTACCGCCGAGATGTTAGGTTGGGTTAGGTTAGGTTATATCACGTTATTGATGTATATAAAGGTCCCAGGGAGACGTAGATGCCAACTCGCCAGGAATGTTGTCAAATATTACCGCCGAGATGATAGGTTGGATTAGGTTCGGTTATATTACGTTATTGATGTATATGAAGGTCAAACGGAGACGTAGAGGCCAACAAGCCAGGAATGTGGTCAAATATTACCGCCGAGATGTTAGATTGGGTTAGGTTAGCTTATATTACGTCATTGATGTATATAAAGGTCCCAGGGAGACGTAGATGCCAACTCCCCAGGAATGTTGTCAAATATTACCGCCGAGATGATAGGTTGGGTTGGGTTCGGTTATATTACGTTATTGATGTATATAAAGGTCCCACGGAGACTTAGAGGCCAACAAGCCAGGAATGTGGTCAAATATTACCGCCGAGATGTTAGATTGGGTTAGGTTAGCTTATATTATGTTATTGATGTATATAAAGGTCCCACGGAGATGTAGAGGCCAACTCGCCAGGAATGCGGTCAAATATTACAGCCGAGATGTTAGGTTGGGTTAGGTTCGGTTATATTACGTTATTTATGTATATAAAGGTCCCACGGAGACGTAGAGGCCAACAAGACAGGAATGTGGTCAAATATTACCGCCTAAATGTTAGATTGGGTTAGGTTAGGTTATATTAGGTTATTGAAGTATATAAATGTCCCACGGAGTCGTAGAGGCCAACTCGCCTGGAATGTTGTCAAATATTACCGCCGAGATGTTAGGTTGGGTTAGGTTAGGTTATATTACGTTATTGATGTATATAAAGGTCCCACGTAGACGTAGAGGCCTAGTCACCAGGAATGTTGTCAAACATTACCGCCGAGATGTTAGGTTGGTTTAGGTTAGGTTATATTACGTTATTGATGTATATAAAGGTCCCACGGAGACGTAGAGGCCAGCAAGACAGGAATGTGGTCAAATATTACCGCCTAAATGTTAGATTGGGTTAGGTTAGGTTATATTAGGTTATTGAAGTATATAAATGTTCCACGGAGTCGTAGAGGCCAACTCGCCTGGAATGTTGTCAAATATTACCGCCGAGATGTTAGGTTGGGTTAGGTTAGGTTATATTACGTTATTGATGTATATAAAGGTCCCACGGAGACGTAGAGGCCAACAAGCCAGGAATGTTGTCAATTATTACCCCCGACATGTTAGGTTGGGATAGGTTTGGTTATATTACGTTATTGATGTATATAAAGGTCCCAGGGAGACGTAGATGCCAACTCGCCAGGAATGTTGTCAAATATTACAGCCGAGATGTTAGGTTGGGTTAGGTTCGGTTATATTACGTTATTGATGTATATAAGGGTCGCACGGAGACGGAGAAGCCAACTCGCCAGGAATGTTGTCAAATATTACCGCCGAGATGTTAGGTTGGATTAGGTTAGGTTATATTACGTTATTGATGTATATGAATGTCAAACGGAGACGTAGAGGCCAACTCGCCAGGAATGTTGTCTAATATACCGCCGAGATGTTATGTTGGGTTACGTTAGGTTATATTACATTATTGATGTATATGAAGGTCAAACGGAGACGTAGAGGCCAACTCGCCAGGAATGTTGTCAAATATTATCGCCGAGATGATAGGTTGGTTTAGGTTAGGTTATATTTCGTTACTAATGTATATGAAGGTCCCACGGAGACGTAGAGGCCAACTCGCCACGAATGTTGTCTAATATTACAGCCGAGATGTTAGGTTGGGTTAGGTTAGGTTATATTACGTCATTGATGTATATGAAGGTCCCACGTAGACGTAGAGGCCAACTCGCCACGAATGTTGTCAAATATTACAGCCGAGATGTTAGGTTGGGTTAGGTTAGGTTATATTACGTCATTGATGTATATGAAGGCCCCACGTAGACGTAGAGGCCAACAAGACAGGAATATGGTGAAATATTACCGCCGAAATGTTAGATTGGGTTAGGTTAGGTTATATTACGTTATTGAAGTATATAAAGGTCCCACGGATACGCAGAGGCCATAAGCCAGGAATGTGGTCAAATATTACCGCCGAGATATTAAGTTGGGTTAGGTTAGGTTACATTACGTTATTGATGTATATGAGGTTTACACGGAGACGTAGAGGTCAACTGTACAGGAATGTTCTCAAACATTACCGCCGACATGTTAGGTTGGGTTAGGTTAGGTTATATTACGTTATTGATGTATATAAAGGTCCCACGGTGACGTAGAGGCCAACTCGCCACGAATGTTGTCAAATATTACCGCCGAGATGATAAGTTGGGTTAGGTTAGGTTATATTACATTATTGATGTATATGAAGGTCAAACGGAGACGTAGGGGCCAACTCGCCAGCAATGTTGTCAAATATTACCGCCGAGATGTTAGGTTGGGTTAGGTTAGGTTATATTACGTTACAGATGTATCTAAAGGTCCCACGGAGTCGTAGATGCCAACTCGCCAGGAATGTTGTCAAATATAACCGCCGAGATGTTAGGTTGGGTTAGGTTAGGTTATATTACGTTACAGATGTATCTAAGGGTCCCACGGAGACGTAGAGGCCAACTCGCCAGGAATGTTGTCAAATATTACCGCCGACGTGTTAGGTTGGGTTAGGTTAGCTTATATTACGTTATTGATGTATATGAAGGTAAAACGGAGACGTAGAGGCCAACTCACCAGGAATGTTGTCACATATTACCGCCGAGATGTTAGGTTGGGTTAGGTTAGGTTATATTAGGTTATTGGCATATATAAAGGCCCCACGGAGACGCAGAGGCCAACAAGCCATGAATGTGGTCAAATATTACCGCCGAGATGATAGGTTGGGTTAGGTAAGGTTATATTACGTTCTTGATGTATATAAAGGTCCCAGGGAGACGTAGATGCCAACTCGCAAGGAATATGGTCAAATATTACCGCCGAGGTGTTAGGTTGGGTTAGGTTAGGTTATATTACGTTATTTATGTATATGAAGGTCAAACGGAGACGTAGAGGCCAACTCGCCAGCAATGTTGTCAAATATTACCGCCGAGATGTTAGGTTGGGTTAGGTTAGGTTATATTACGTTACAGATGTATCTAAGGGTCCCACGGAGACGTAGAGGCCAACTCGACAGGAACGTTGTCAAATATTATCGCCGAAATGATAGGTTGGTTTAGGTTAGGTTATATTTCGTTATTGATGTATATGAAGGTCCCACGGAGACGTAGAGGCCAACTCGCTACGAATGTTGTCAAATATTACAGCCGAGATGTTAGGTTGGGTTAGGTTAGGTTATATTACGTCATTGATGTATATGAAGGCCCCACGTAGACGTAGAGGCCAACAAGACAGGAATATGGTGAAATATTACCGCCGAAATGTTAGATATGGGTTAGGTTAGGTTATATTACGTTATTGACATATATAAAGGTCCCACGGAGACGCAGAGGCCAACAAGCCAGGAATGTGGTCAAATATTACCGCCGAGATATTAAGTTGGGTTAGGTTAGGTTACATTACGTTATTGATGTATATGAGGTTTACACGGAGACGTAGAGGTCAACTGTAGAGGAATGTTCTCAAACATTACCGCCGACATGTTAGGTTGGGTTAGGTTAGGTTATATTACGTTATTGATGTATATAAAGGTCCCACGGTGACGTAGAGGCCAACTCGCCAGGAATGTTGTCAAATATTACCGCCGAGATGATAAGTTGGGTTAGGTTAGGTTATATTACGTTACAGATGTATCTAAAGGTCCCACGGAGTCGTAGATGCCAACTCGCCAGGAATGTTGTCAAATATAACCGCCGAGATGTTAGGTTGGGTTAGGTTAGGTTATATTACGTTACAGATGTATCTAAGGGTCCCACGGAGACGTAGAGGCCAACAAGACAGCAATCTGGTGAAATATTACCGCCGAAATGTTAGATTGGATTAGGTTAGGTTATATTGCGTTATTGAAGTATATAAAGGTCCCACGGAGACGCAGAGGCCAACAAGGCAGGAATGTGGTCAAATATTACCGCCGAGATGTTAGATTGGGTTAGGCTAGTTTATATTATGTTATTTATGTATATAAAGGTCCCACGGAGACGTAGAGGCCAACTCGCCAGGAATGTTGTCAAATATTACCGCCGACATGTTAGGTTGGGTTAGGTTAGCTTATATTACGTTATTGATGTATATGATGGTTACACGGAGACGTAGAGGTCAACTCGCCAGGAATGTTGTCAAATATTACCGCCGAGATGTTAGGTTGGGTTAGGTTAGGTTATATTACGTTACAGATGTATCTAAGGGTACCACAGAGACGCAGAGGCCAACTCGCCAGGAATGTTGTCAAATATTATCGCCGAGATGATAGGTTGGTTTAGGTTAGGTTATATTTCGTTACTGATGTATATGAAGGTCCCACGGAGACGTAGAGGCCAACTCGCCACGAATGTTGTCTAATATTACAGCCGAGATGTTAGGTTGGGTTAGGTTAGGTTATATTACGTCATTGATGTATATGAAGGTCCCACGTAGACGTAGAGGCCAACAAGCCAGGAATGTGGTCAAATATTACCGCCGAGATATTAAGTTGGGTTAGGTTAGGTTACATTACGTTATTGATGTATATGAGGTTTACACGGAGACGTAGAGGTCAACTGTACAGGAATGTTATCAAATATTACCGCCGACATGTTAGGTTGGGTTAGGTTAGGTTATATTACGTTATTGATGTATATAAAGGTCCCACGGAGACGTAGAGTCCAACTCGCCAGGAATGTTGTCAAATATTACCGCCGAAATGATAAGTTGGGTTAGGTTAGGTTATATTACATTATTGATGTATATGAAGGTCAAACGGAGACGTAGGGGCCAACTCGCCAGCAATGTTGTCAAATATTACCGCCGAGATGTTAGGTTGGGTTAGGTTAGGTTATATTACGTTACAGATGTATCTAAGGGTCCCACGGAGACGTAGAGGCCAACTCGACAGGAACGTTGTCAAATATTATTGCCGAAATGATAGGTTGGTTTAGGTTAGGTTATATTTCGTTATTGATGTATATGAAGGTCCCACGGAGACGTAGAGGCCAACTCGCCACGAATGTTGTCAAATATTACATCCGAGATGTTAGGTTGGGTTAGGTTAGGTTATATTACGTCACTGATGTATATGAAGGCCCCACGTAGACGTAGAGGCCAACAAGACAGGAATATGGTGAAATATTACCGCCGAAATGTTAGATATGGGTTAGGTTAGGTTATATTACGTTATTGACATATATAAAGGTCCCACGGAGACGCAGAGGCCAACAAGCCAGGAATGTGGTCAAATATTACCGCCGAGATATTAAGTTGGGTTAGGTTAGGTTACATTACGTTATTGATGTATATGAGGTTTACACGGAGACGTAGAGTTCAACTGTACAGGAATGTTCTCAAACATTACCGCCGACATGTTAGGTTGGGTTAGGTTAGGTTATATTACGTTATTGATGTATATAAAGGTCCCACGGTGACGTAGAGGCCAACTCGCCAGGAATGTTGTCAAATATTACCGCCGAGATGATAAGTTGGGTTAGGTTAGGTTATATTACATTATTGATGTATATGAAGGTCAAACGGAGACGTAGGGGCCAACTCGCCAGCAATGTTGTCAAATATTACCGCCGAGATGTTAGGTTGGGTTAGGTTAGGTTATATTACGTTACAGATGTATCTAAAGGTCCCACGGAGTCGTAGATGCCAACTCGCCAGGAATGTTGTCAAATATAACCGCCGAGATGTTAGGTTGGGTTAGGTTAGGTTATATTACGTTACAGATGTATCTAAGGGTCCCACGGAGACGTAGAGGCCAACTCGCCAGGAATGTTGTCAAATATTACCGCCCACATGTTAGGTTGGGTTAGGTTAGCTTATATTACGTTATTGATGTATATGAAGGTAAAACGGAGACGTAGAGGCCAACTCACCAGGAATGTTGTCACATATTACCGCCGAGATGTTAGGTTGGGTTAGGTTAGGTTATATTAGGTTATTGGCATATATAAAGGCCCCACGGAGACGCAGAGGCCAACAAGCCAGGAATGTGGTCAAATATTACCGCCGAGATGATAGGTTGGGTTAGGTAAGGTTATATTACGTTATTGATGTATATAAAGGTCCCAGGGAGACGTAGATGCCAACTCGCCAGGAATATGGTCAAATATTACCGCCGAGGTGTTAGGTTGGGTTAGGTTAGGTTGTATTACGTTATTGATTTATATGAAGGTCCCACGTAGACGTAGAGGCCAACAAGACAGGAATGTGGTCAAATATTACCGCCGAAATGTTAGATTGGGTTAGGTTAGGTTATATTACGTTATTGAAGTATATAAAGGTCCCACGGAGACGCAGAGGCCAACAAGCCAGGAATGTGGTCAAATTTTACCGCCGAGATGTCAGATTGGGTTAGGCTAGTTTATATTATGTTATTTATGTACATAAAGGTCCCACGGAGACGTAGACTCCAACTCGCCAGGAATGTTGTCAAATATTACCGCCGACATGTTAGGTTGGTTTTGGTTTGGTTATATTACGTTATTGATGTATATAAAGGTCCCACGGAGACGTAGAGGCCAACTCGCCAGGAATATTGTCAAATATTACCGCCGATATGTTAGGTTGGGTTAGGTTGGGTTATATTAGGTTATTGACATATATAAAGGTCCCACGAACACGCAGAGGCCAACAAGCCAGGAATGTGGTCAAATATTACCGCCAAGATGTTAGGTTGGGTTAGGTTAGGTTACATTACGTTATTGATGTATATGAGGGTTACACGGAGACGTAGAGGCCAACTCGCCACGAATGTTGTCAAATATTACCGCCGAGATGATAGGTTGGGTCAGGTTATGTTATATTACGTTATCGATGTATATGAAAGTCAAACGGAGACGTAGAGGCCAACTCGCCTGGAATGTTGTCAAATATTACCGCCTAGATGTTAGGTTGGGTTAGGTTAGCATATATTACGTTATTGATGTATATGAAGGTCCCACGTAGACGTAGAGGCCAACAAGACAGGAATGTGGTCAAATATTACCGCCGAAATGTTAGATTGGGTTAGGTTAGGTTATATTAGGTTATTGACATATATAAAGCTCCCACGGAGACGCAGAGGCCAACAAGCCAGGAATGTGGTCAAATATTACCGCCGAGGTATTAAGTTGGGTTAGGTTAGGTTACATTACGTTATTGATGTATATGAGGTTTACTCGGAGACGTAGAGGTCAACTGTACAGGAATGTTATCAAATATTACCGCCGACATGTTAGGTTGGGTTAGGTTAGGTTATATTACGTTATTGATGTATATAAAGGTCCCACGGAGACGTAGAGGCCAACTCGCCAGGAATGTTGTCAAATATTACCGCCGAGATGTTAGGTTGGGTTAGGTTAGGTTATATTACGTCATTGATGTATATGAAGGCCCCACGTAGACGTAGAGGCCAACAAGACAGGAATATGGTGAAATATTACCGCCGAAATGTTAGATATGGGTTAGGTTAGGTTATATTACGTTATTGACATATATAAAGGTCCCACGGAGACGCAGAGGCCAACAAGCCAGGAATGTGGTCAAATATTACCGCCGAGATATTAAGTTGGGTTAGGTTAGGTTACATTACGTTATTGATGTATATGAGGTTTACACGGAGACGTAGAGGCCAACTCGCCAGGAATGTTGTCAAATATTACCGCCGGTATGTTAGGTTGGGTTAGGTTAGCTTATATTACGTTATTGATGTATATGAAGGTCAAACGGAGACGTAGAGGCCAACTCGCCTGGAATGTTGTCAAATATTACCGCCTAGATGTTAGGTTGGGTTAGGTTAGGTTATATTATGTTATTGACATATATAAAGGTCCCACGAAGACGCAGAGGCCAACAAGCCAGGAATGTGGTCAAATATTACCGCCGAGATGTTAGGTTGGGTTATGTTAGGTTATATTACGTTATTCATGTATATGAAGGTCAAACGGAGACGTAGAGGCCAACTCGACAGGAATGATGTCAAATATTACCGCCGAGATGTTAAGTTGGGTTAGGTTAGGTTATATTTCGTTATTGATGTATATGAAGGTCCCACGTAGACGTAGAGGCCAACAAGACTGCAATGTGGTGAAATATTACCGCCGAAATGTTAGATTGGATTAGGTTAGGCTATATTACGTTATTGAAGTATATAAAGTTCCCACGGAGACGCAGAGGCCAACAAGCCAGGAATGTGGTCAAATATTACCGCCGAGATGTTAGATTGGGTTAGGCTAGTTTATATTATGTTATTTATGTATATAAATGTCCCACGGAGACGTAGAGGCCAACTCGCCAGGAATGTTGTCAAATATTACCGCCGACATGTTAGGTTGGGTTAGGTTAGCTTATACTACGTTATTGATGTATATGAAGGTAAAACGGAGACGTAGAGGCCAACTCACCAGGAATGTTGTCACATATTACCGCCGAGATGTTAGGTTGGGTTAGGTTAGGTTATATTAGGTTATTGGCATATATAAAGGCCCCACGGAGACGCAGAGGCCAACAAGCCAGGAATGTGGTCAAATATTACCGCCGAGATGATAGGTTGGGTTAGGTAAGGTTATATTACGTTATTGATGTATATAAAGGTCCCAGGGAGACGTAGATGCCAACTCGCCAGGAATATGGTCAAATATTACCGCCGAGGTGTTAGGTTGGGTTAGGTTAGGTTATATTACGTTATGGATGTATATGAGGGTTACACGGAGACGTAGAGGCCAACTCGCCACGAATGTTGTCTAATATTACAGCCGAGATGTTAGGTTGGGTTAGGTTAGGTTATATTACGTCATTGATGTATATGAAGGTCCCACGTAGACGTAGAGGCCAACAAGATAGGAATGTGGTCAAATATTTCCGCCGAAATGTTAGATTGGGTTAGGTTAGCTTATATTACGTTATTGATGTATATGAAGGTCAAACGGAGACGTAGAGGCCAACTCGCCAGGAATGTTGTCACATATTACCGCCGAGATGTTAGGGTGGGTTAGGTTAGGTTACATTACGTTATTGATGTATATGAAGGTCAAACGGAGACGCAGAGGCCAACTCGACAGGAATGATGTCAAATATTACCGCCGAGATGTTAGGTTGGGTTAGGTTGGGTTATATTTCGTTACTGATGAATATGAAGGTCCCACGGAGACGTAGAGACCAACTCGCCACGAATGTTGTCAAATATTACCGCCGAGATGTTAGGTTGGGTTAGGTTAGGTTGTATTACGTTATTGATTTATATGAAGGTCCCACGTAGACGTAGAGGCCAACAAGACAGGAATGTGGTCAAATATTACCGCCGAAATGTTAGATTGGGTTAGGTTAGGTTATATTACGTTATTGAAGTATATAAAGGTCCCACGGAGACGCAGAGGCCAACAAGCCAGGAATGTGGTCAAATTTTACCGCCGAGATGTTAGATTGGGTTAGGCTAGTTTATATTATGTTATTTATGTACATAAAGGTCCCACGGAGACGTAGACTCCAACTCGCCAGGAATGTTGTCAAATATTACCGCCGACATGTTAGGTTGGGTTATGTTAGGTTATATTATGTTATTGATGTATATGAAGGTCAAACGGAGACGTAGAGGCCAACCCGACAGGAATGATGTCAAATATTACCGCCGAGATGTTAGGTTGGGTTAGGTTAGGTTATATTACGTTATCGATGTATATGAAGGTCAAACGGAGACGCAGAGGCCAACTCGCCAGGAATGTTGTCAAATATTACCGCCGAGATGTTAGGTTGTGTTAATTTAGCTTATATTACGTTATTGATTTATATGAAGGTCAAACGGAGACGTAGAACCCAACTCGCCAGGAATGTTGTCAAATATTACCGCTGAGACGTTAGGTTGGGTTAGGTTAGCATATATTACGTTATTGATGTATATGATGGTCAAACGGAGACGTAGAGGCCAACTCGCCAGAAATGTTGTCAAATATTACCGCCGAAACGTTAGGTTGGGTTAGGTTAGGTTATATTTCGTTATTGATGTATATGAAGGTCCCACGTAGACGTAGAGGCCAACAAGACAGCAATGTGGTGAAATATTACCGCCGAAATGTTAGATTGGATTCGTTAGGTTATATTACGTTATTGAAGTATATAAAGTTCCCACGGAGACGCAGAGGCCAACAAGCCAGGAATGTGGTCAAATATTACCGCCGAGATGTTAGATTGGGTTAGCATAGTTTATATTATGTTATTTATGTATATAAATGTCCCACGGAGACGTAGAGGCCAACTCGCCAGGAATGTTGTCAAATATTACCGCCGACATGTTAGGTTGGGTTAGGTTAGCTTATACTACGTTATTGATGTATATGAAGGTAAAACGGAGACGTAGAGGCCAACTCACCAGGAATGTTGTCACATATTACCGCCGAGATGTTAAGTTGGGTTAGGTTAGGTTATATTAGGTTATTGGCATATATAAAGGCCCCACGGAGACGCAGAGGCCAACAAGCCAGGAATGTGGTCAAATATTACCGCCGAGATGATAGGTTGGGTTAGGTAAGGTTATATTACGTTATTGATGATATAAAGGTCCCAGGGAGACGTAGATGCCAACTCGCCACGAATGTTGTCTAATATTACAGCCGAGATGTTAGGTTGGGTTAGGTTAGGTTATATTACGTCATTGATGTATATGAAGGTCCCACGTAGACGTAGAGGCCAACAAGATAGGAATGTGGTCAAATATTTCCGCCGAAATGTTAGATTGGGTTAGGTTAGGTTATATTACGTTATTGAATTATATAAAGGTCCCAGGGCGACGTAGATGCCAAATCGCCAGGAATGTTGTCCAATATTACCGTCGAGATGATAGGTTGTGTTAGGTTAGGTTACATTACGTTATAGATGTATATGAAGGTCAAACGGAGACGTAGAGGCCAACTCGCCAGGAATGTTGTCAAATATTACCGCCGAGATGTTTGGTTGGGTTAGGTTAGCATATATTACGTTATTGATGTATATGAAGGTCCCACGTAGACGTAGAGGCCAACAAGACAGGAATGTGGTCAAATATTACCGCCGAAATGTTAGATTGGGTTAGGTTAGGTTATATTAGGTTATTGACATATATAAAGCTCCCACGGAGACGCAGAGGCCAACAAGCCAGGAATGTGGTCAAATATTACCGCCGAGGTATTAAGTTGGGTTAGGTTAGGTTACATTACGTTATTGATGTATATGAGGTTTACACGGAGACGTAGAGGTCAACTGTACAGGAATGTTATCAAATATTACCGCCGACATGTTAGGTTGGGTTAGGTTAGGTTATATTACGTTATTGATGTATATAAAGGTCCCACGGAGACGTAGAGGCCAACTCGCCAGGAATGTTGTCAAATATTACCTCCGAGATGATAAGTTGGGTTAGGTTAGGTTATATTACATTATTGATGTATATGAAGGTCAAACGGAGACGTAGGGGCCAACTCGCCAGCAATGTTGTCAAATATTACCGCCGAGATGTTAGGTTGGGTTAGGTTAGGTTATATTACGTTACAGATGTATCTAAGGGTCCCACGGAGACGTAGAGGCCAACTCGACAGGAACGTTGTCAAATATTATCGCCGAAATGATAGGTTGGTTTAGGTTAGGTTATATTTCGTTATTGATGTATATGAAGGTCCCACGGAGACGTAGAGGCCAACTCGCCACGTATGTTGTCAAATATTACAGCCGAGATGTTAGGTTGGGTTAGGTTAGGTTATATTACGTCATTGATGTATATGAAGGCCCCACGTAGACGTAGAGGCCAACAAGACAGGAATATGGTGAAATATTACCGCCGAAATGTTAGATATGGGTTAGGTTAGGTTATATTACGTTATTGACATATATAAAGGTCCCACGGAGACGCAGAGGCCAACAAGCCAGGAATGTGGTCAAATATTACCGCCGAGATATTAAGTTGGGTTAGGTTAGGTTACATTACGTTATTGATGTATATGAGGTTTACACGGAGACGTAGAGGCCAACTCGCCAGGAATGTTGTCAAATATTACCGCCGGCATGTTAGGTTGGGTTAGGTTAGCTTATATTACGTTATTGATGTATATGAAGGTCAAACGGAGACGTAGAGGCCAACTCGCCTGGAATGTTGTCAAATATTACCGCCTAGATGTTAGGTTGGGTTAGGTTAGGTTATATTATGTTATTGACATATATAAAGGTCCCACGAAGACGCAGAGGCCAACAAGCCAGGAATGTGGTCAAATATTACCGCCGAGATGTTAGGTTGGGTTATGTTAGGTTATATTACGTTATTCATGTATATGAAGGTCAAACGGAGACGTAGAGGCCAACTCGACAGGAATGATGTCAAATATTACCGCCGAGATGTTAAGTTGGGTTAGGTTAGGTTATATTTCGTTATTGATGTATATGAAGGTCCCACGTAGACGTAGAGGCCAACAAGACTGCAATGTGGTGAAATATTACCGCCGAAATGTTAGATTGGATTAGGTTAGGCTATATTACGTTATTGAAGTATATAAAGTTCCCACGGAGACGCAGAGGCCAACAAGCCAGGAATGTGGTCAAATATTACCGCCGAGATGTTAGATTGGGTTAGGCTAGTTTATATTATGTTATTTATGTATATAAATGTCCCACGGAGACGTAGAGGCCAACTCGCCAGGAATGTTGTCAAATATTACCGCCGACATGTTAGGTTGGGTTAGGTTAGCTTATACTACGTTATTGATGTATATGAAGGTAAAACGGAGACGTAGAGGCCAACTCACCAGGAATGTTGTCACATATTACCGCCGAGATGTTAGGTTGGGTTAGGTTAGGTTATATTAGGTTATTGGCATATATAAAGGCCCCACGGAGACGCAGAGGCCAACAAGCCAGGAATGTGGTCAAATATTACCGCCGAGATGATAGGTTGGGTTAGGTAAGGTTATATTACGTTATTGATGTATATAAAGGTCCCAGGGAGACGTAGATGCCAACTCGCCAGGAATATGGTCAAATATTACCGCCGAGGTGTTAGGTTGGTTTAGGTTAGGTTACATTACGTTATTTATGTATATGAAGGTCAAACGGAGACGTAGAGGCCAACTCGACAGGAATGATGTCAAATATTAACGCCGAGATATTAGGTTGGGTTAGGTTAGGTTATATTACGTTATTGATGTATATGAGGGTTACACGGAGACGTAGAGTCCAACAAGACAGGAATGTGGTCAAATATTACCGCCGAGATGTTAAGTTGGGTTAGGTTAGGTTACATTACGTTATTGATGTATATGAGGGTTACACGGAGACGTAGAGGTCAACTGTCCAGGAATGTTGTCAAATATTACCGCCGACATGTTAGGTTGGTTTAGGTTAGGTTATATTTCGTTACTGATGTATATGAAGGTCCCACGGAGACGTAGGGGCCAACTCGCCACGAATGTTGTCTAATATTACAGCCGAGATGTTAGGTTGGGTTAGGTTAGGTTATATTAGGTTATTGGCATATATAAAGGCCCCACGGAGACGCAGAGGCCAACAAGCCAGGAATGTGGTCAAATATTACCGCCGAGATGATAGGTTGGGTTAGGTAAGGTTATATTACGTTATTGATGTATATAAAGGTCCCAGGGAGACGTAGATGCCAACTCGCCAGGAATATGGTCAAATATTACCGCCGAGGTGTTAGGTTGGGTTAGGTTAGGTTATATTACGTTATTTATGTATATGAAGGTCAAACGGAGACGTAGAGGCCAACTCGACAGGAATGATGTCAAATATTACCGCCGAGATATTAGGTTGGGTTAGGTTAGGTTATATTACGTTATTGATGTATATGAGGGTTACACGGAGACGTAGAGTCCAACAAGACAGGAATGTGGTCAAATATTACCGCCGAGATGTTAAGTTGGGTTAGGTTAGGTTACATTACGTTATTGATGTATATGAGGGTTACACGGAGACGTAGAGGTCAACTGTCCAGGAATGTTGTCAAATATTACCGCCGACATGTTAGGTTGGTTTAGGTTAGGTTATATTTCGTTACTGATGTATATGAAGGTCCCACGGAGACGTAGGGGCCAACTCGCCACGAATGTTGTCTAATATTACAGCCGAGATGTTAGGTTGGGTTAGGTTAGGTTATATTACGTTATTGATGTATATGAAGGTCAAACGGAGACGTAGAGGCCAACTCGACAGGAATGATGTCAAGTATCACCGCCGAGATGTTAGGTTGGGTTAGGTTAGGTTATATTTCGTTATTGATGTATATGAAGGTCCCACGGAGACGTAGAGGCCAACTCGCCACGAATGTTGTCAAATATTACCGCCGAGATGTTAGGTTGGGTTAGGTTTTGTTGTATTACGTTATTGATGTATACGAAGGTCCCACGTAGACGTAGAGGCCAACAAGGCAGGAATGTGGTCAAATATTACCGCCGAAATGTTAGGTTGGGTTAGGTTAGGTTATATTACGTTATTGATGTATATGAAGGTCCCACGTAGACGTAGAGGCCAACAGGCCAGGAATGTGGTCAAATATTACCGCCGAGATGTTAGATTGGGTTAGGCTAGTTTATATTATGTTATTTATGTATATAAAGGTCCCACGGAGACGTAGAGGCCAACTCGCCAGGAATGTTGTCAAATATTACCGCCGACATGTTAGGTTGGTTTAGGTTTGGTTATATTACGTTATTGATGTATATGAAGGTCAAACGGAGACGTAGAGGCCAACCCGACAGGAATGATGTCAAATATTACCGCCGAGATGTTAGGTTGGGTTAGGTTAGGTTATATTACGTTATCGATGTATATGAAGGTCAAACGGAGACGCAGAGGCCAACTCGCCAGGAATGTTGTCAAATATTACCGCCGAGATGTTAGGTTGTGTTAGGTTAGCTTATATTACGTTATTGATTTATATGAAGGTCAAACGGAGACGTAGAACCCAACTCGCCAGGAATGTTGTCAAATATTACCGCTGAGACGTTAGGTTGGGTTAGGTTAGCATATATTACGTTATTGATGTATATGATGGTCAAACGGAGACGTAGAGGCCAACTCGCCAGGAATGTTGTCAAATATTACCGCCGAAACGTTAGGTTGGGTTAGGTTAGGTTATATTACGTTATTGATGTATATGAAGGTCCCACGGAGACGTAGAGGCCAAATCGCCACGAATGTTGACAAATATTACCGCCGAGATGTTAGGTTGGGTTAGGTTAGGTTGTATTACGTTATTGATGTATATGATGGACAAACGGAGACGTAGAGGCCAACTCGCCAGGAATGTTGTCAAATATTACCGCCGAAACGTTAGGTTGGGTTAGGTTAGGTTATATTATGTTATTGACATATATAAAGGTCCCACGGACACGCAGAGGCCAACAAGCCAGGAATGTGGTCAAATTTTACCGCCGAGATGTTAGATTGGGTTAGGCTAGTTTATATTATGTTATTTATGTACATAAAGGTCCCACGGAGACGTAGACTCCAACTCGCCAGGAATGTTGTCAAATATTACCGCCGAGGTGTTAGGTTGGGTTAGGTTAGGTTATATTACGTTATTGATGTATATAAAGGTCCCACGGAGACGTAGAGGCCAACTCGCCAGGAATGTTGTCAAATATTACCGCTGAGACGTTAGGTTGGGTTAGGTTAGCTTATATTACGTTATTGATGTATATGATGGTTACACGGAGACGTAGAGGTCAACTCGCCAGGAATGTTGTCAAATATTACCGCCGAGATGTTAGGTTGGGTTAGGTTAGGTTATATTACGTTACAGATGTATCTAAGGGTACCACAGAGACGCAGAGGCCAACTCGCCAGGAATGTTGTCAAATATTATCGCCGAGATGATAGGTTGGTTTAGGTTAGGTTATATTTCGTTACTGATGTATATGAAGGTCCCACGGAGACGTAGAGGCCAACTCGCCACGAATGTTGTCTAATATTACAGCCGAGATGTTAGGTTGGGTTAGGTTAGGTTATATTACGTCATTGATGTATATGAAGGTCCCACGTAGACGTAGAGGCCAACAAGCCAGGAATGTGGTCAAATATTACCGCCGAGATATTAAGTTGGGTTAGGTTAGGTTACATTACGTTATTGATGTATATGAGGTTTACACGGAGACGTAGAGGTCAACTGTACAGGAATGTTATCAAATATTACCGCCGACATGTTAGGTTGGGTTAGGTTAGGTTATATTACGTTATTGATGTATATAAAGGTCCCACGGAGACGTAGAGTCCAACTCGCCAGGAATGTTGTCAAATATTACCGCCGAAATGATAAGTTGGGTTAGGTTAGGTTATATTACATTATTGATGTATATGAAGGTCAAACGGAGACGTAGGGGCCAACTCGCCAGCAATGTTGTCAAATATTACCGCCGAGATGTTAGGTTGGGTTAGGTTAGGTTATATTTCGTTATTGATGTATATGAAGGTCCCACGGAGACGTAGAGGCCAACTCGCCACGTATGTTGTCAAATATTACAGCCGAGATGTTAGGTTGGGTTAGGTTAGGTTATATTACGTCATTGATGTATATGAAGGCCCCACGTAGACGTAGAGGCCAACAAGACAGGAATATGGTGAAATATTACCGCCGAAATGTTAGATATGGGTTAGGTTAGGTTATATTACGTTATTGACATATATAAAGGTCCCACGGAGACGCAGAGGCCAACAAGCCAGGAATGTGGTCAAATATTACCGCCGAGATATTAAGTTGGGTTAGGTTAGGTTACATTACGTTATTGATGTATATGAGGTTTACACGGAGACGTAGAGGCCAACTCGCCAGGAATGTTGTCAAATATTACCGCCGGCATGTTAGGTTGGGTTAGGTTAGCTTATATTACGTTATTGATGTATATGAAGGTCAAACGGAGACGTAGAGGCCAACTCGCCTGGAATGTTGTCAAATATTACCGCCTAGATGTTAGGTTGGGTTAGGTTAGGTTATATTATGTTATTGACATATATAAAGGTCCCACGAAGACGCAGAGGCCAACAAGCCAGGAATGTGGTCAAATATTACCGCCGAGATGTTAGGTTGGGTTATGTTAGGTTATATTACGTTATTCATGTATATGAAGGTCAAACGGAGACGTAGAGGCCAACTCGACAGGAATGATGTCAAATATTACCGCCGAGATGTTAAGTTGGGTTAGGTTAGGTTATATTTCGTTATTGATGTATATGAAGGTCCCACGTAGACGTAGAGGCCAACAAGACTGCAATGTGGTGAAATATTACCGCCGAAATGTTAGATTGGATTAGGTTAGGCTATATTACGTTATTGAAGTATATAAAGTTCCCACGGAGACGCAGAGGCCAACAAGCCAGGAATGTGGTCAAATATTACCGCCGAGATGTTAGATTGGGTTAGGCTAGTTTATATTATGTTATTTATGTATATAAATGTCCCACGGAGACGTAGAGGCCAACTCGCCAGGAATGTTGTCAAATATTACCGCCGACATGTTAGGTTGGGTTAGGTTAGCTTATACTACGTTATTGATGTATATGAAGGTAAAACGGAGACGTAGAGGCCAACTCACCAGGAATGTTGTCACATATTACCGCCGAGATGTTAGGTTGGGTTAGGTTAGGTTATATTAGGTTATTGGCATATATAAAGGCCCCACGGAGACGCAGAGGCCAACAAGCCAGGAATGTGGTCAAATATTACCGCCGAGATGATAGGTTGGGTTAGGTAAGGTTATATTACGTTATTGATGTATATAAAGGTCCCAGGGAGACGTAGATGCCAACTCGCCAGGAATATGGTCAAATATTACCGCCGAGGTGTTAGGTTGGTTTAGGTTAGGTTACATTACGTTATTTATGTATATGAAGGTCAAACGGAGACGTAGAGGCCAACTCGACAGGAATGATGTCAAATATTAACGCCGAGATATTAGGTTGGGTTAGGTTAGGTTATATTACGTTATTGATGTATATGAGGGTTACACGGAGACGTAGAGTCCAACAAGACAGGAATGTGGTCAAATATTACCGCCGAGATGTTAAGTTGGGTTAGGTTAGGTTACATTACGTTATTGATGTATATGAGGGTTACACGGAGACGTAGAGGTCAACTGTCCAGGAATGTTGTCAAATATTACCGCCGACATGTTAGGTTGGTTTAGGTTAGGTTATATTTCGTTACTGATGTATATGAAGGTCCCACGGAGACGTAGGGGCCAACTCGCCACGAATGTTGTCTAATATTACAGCCGAGATGTTAGGTTGGGTTAGGTTAGGTTATATTAGGTTATTGGCATATATAAAGGCCCCACGGAGACGCAGAGGCCAACAAGCCAGGAATGTGGTCAAATATTACCGCCGAGATGATAGGTTGGGTTAGGTAAGGTTATATTACGTTATTGATGTATATAAAGGTCCCAGGGAGACGTAGATGCCAACTCGCCAGGAATATGGTCAAATATTACCGCCGAGGTGTTAGGTTGGGTTAGGTTAGGTTATATTACGTTATTTATGTATATGAAGGTCAAACGGAGACGTAGAGGCCAACTCGACAGGAATGATGTCAAATATTACCGCCGAGATATTAGGTTGGGTTAGGTTAGGTTATATTACGTTATTGATGTATATGAGGGTTACACGGAGACGTAGAGTCCAACAAGACAGGAATGTGGTCAAATATTACCGCCGAGATGTTAAGTTGGGTTAGGTTAGGTTACATTACGTTATTGATGTATATGAGGGTTACACGGAGACGTAGAGGTCAACTGTCCAGGAATGTTGTCAAATATTACCGCCGACATGTTAGGTTGGTTTAGGTTAGGTTATATTTCGTTACTGATGTATATGAAGGTCCCACGGAGACGTAGGGGCCAACTCGCCACGAATGTTGTCTAATATTACAGCCGAGATGTTAGGTTGGGTTAGGTTAGGTTATATTACGTTATTGATGTATATGAAGGTCAAACGGAGACGTAGAGGCCAACTCGACAGGAATGATGTCAAGTATCACCGCCGAGATGTTAGGTTGGGTTAGGTTAGGTTATATTTCGTTATTGATGTATATGAAGGTCCCACGGAGACGTAGAGGCCAACTCGCCACGAATGTTGTCAAATATTACCGCCGAGATGTTAGGTTGGGTTAGGTTTTGTTGTATTACGTTATTGATGTATACGAAGGTCCCACGTAGACGTAGAGGCCAACAAGGCAGGAATGTGGTCAAATATTACCGCCGAAATGTTAGGTTGGGTTAGGTTAGGTTATATTACGTTATTGATGTATATGAAGGTCCCACGTAGACGTAGAGGCCAACAGGCCAGGAATGTGGTCAAATATTACCGCCGAGATGTTAGATTGGGTTAGGCTAGTTTATATTATGTTATTTATGTATATAAAGGTCCCACGGAGACGTAGAGGCCAACTCGCCAGGAATGTTGTCAAATATTACCGCCGACATGTTAGGTTGGTTTAGGTTTGGTTATATTACGTTATTGATGTATATGAAGGTCAAACGGAGACGTAGAGGCCAACCCGACAGGAATGATGTCAAATATTACCGCCGAGATGTTAGGTTGGGTTAGGTTAGGTTATATTACGTTATCGATGTATATGAAGGTCAAACGGAGACGCAGAGGCCAACTCGCCAGGAATGTTGTCAAATATTACCGCCGAGATGTTAGGTTGTGTTATGTTAGCTTATATTACGTTATTGATTTATATGAAGGTCAAACGGAGACGTAGAACCCAACTCGCCAGGAATGTTGTCAAATATTACCGCTGAGACGTTAGGTTGGGTTAGGTTAGCATATATTACGTTATTGATGTATATGATGGTCAAACGGAGACGTAGAGGCCAACTCGCCAGGAATGTTGTCAAATATTACCGCCGAAACGTTAGGTTGGGTTAGGTTAGGTTATATTATGTTATTGACATATATAAAGGTCCCACGGACACGCAGAGGCCAACAAGCCAGGAATGTGGTCAAATTTTACCGCCGAGATGTTAGATTGGGTTAGGCTAGTTTATATTATGTTATTTATGTACATAAAGGTCCCACGGAGACGTAGACTCCAACTCGCCAGGAATGTTGTCAAATATTACCGCCGAGGTGTTAGGTTGGGTTAGGTTAGGTTATATTACGTTATTGATGTATATAAAGGTCCCACGGAGACGTAGAGGCCAACTCGCCAGGAATGTTGTCAAATATTACCGCTGAGACGTTAGGTTGGGTTAGGTTAGCTTATATTACGTTATTGATATATATGAAGGTCAAACGGAGACGTAGAGGCCAACTCGCCAGGAATGTTGTCACATATTACCGCCGAGATGTTAGGTTGGGTTAGGTTAGGTTATATTACGTTACTGATGTATATGAAGGTCAAACGGAGACGTAGAGGCCAATTCGCCACGAATGTTGTCAAATATTACCGCCGAGATATTAGGTTGGGTTAGGTTTGGTTGTATTACGTTATTGATGTATATGAAGGTCCCACGTAGACGTAGAGGCCAACAAGACAGGAATGTGGTCAAATATTACCGCCGAAATGTTAGTTTGGGTTAGGTTAGGTTATATTACGTTATTGAAGTATATAAAGGTCCCACGGAGACGCAGAGGCCAACAAGCCAGGAATGTGTTCAAATTTTACCGCCGAGATGTTAGATTGGGTTAGGCTAGTTTATATTATGTTATTTATGTATATAAAGGTCCCACGGAAACGTAGAGGCCAACTCGCCAGGAATGTTGTCAAATATTACCGCCGACATGTTAGGTTGGTTTTGGTTTGGTTATATTACGTTATTGATGTATATAAAGGTCCCACGGAAACGGAGAAGCCAACTCGCCACGAATGTTGTCAAATATTACCGCTGAGATGTTAGGTTGGGTAAGGTTAGGTTATATTACGTTATTGATGTATATAAAGGGCCTACGTAGACGTAGAGGCCAACAAGACAGGAATGTGGTCAAATATTACCGCCGAGATGTTAGGTTGGGTTAGGTTAGGTTATATTACGTTAATGATGTATATGAAGGTCAAACGGAGACGTGGAGGCCAACTCGACAGGAATGATGTCAAATATTACCGCCGAGATGTTAGGTTGGGTTAGGTTAGGTTATATTACGTTATGGATGTATATGAGGGTTACACGGAGACGTAGAGGCCAACTCGCCAGGAATGTTGTCAAATATTACCGCCGATATGTTAGGTTGGGCTAGGTTTAGTTATATTACGTTATTGATGTATATAAAGGTCCCACGGAGACGTAGAGGCCAACAAGACAGGAATGTTGTCAAATATTACAGCCAACATGTTAGGTTGTGTTAGGTTTAGCTATATTACGTTATTGATGTATATGAAGGTCCCACGGAAACGTAGAGGCCAACAAGACAGGAATGTGGTCAAATATTACCGCCGAGATGTTAGATTGGGTCAGGTTAGGTTATATTACGTTATTGATGTATATAAATGTCCCACGGAGACGTAGAGGCCAACTCGCCAGGAATGTTTTCAAATATTACCGCCGACATGTTAGGTTGGGTTAGGTTTGGTTATATTACGTTATTGATGTATTTAAAGGTCCCACGGAGACGCAGAGGCCGACAACCCAGGAATGTGGTCAAATATTACCTCCGAGATGTTAGATTGGGTTAGGCTAGCTTATATTATGTTATTGATGTATATAAAGTTCTCACGGAGACGTAGAGGCCAACTCGCCAGGAATGTTGTCACATATTACCGCCGAGATGTTAGGTTGGGTTAGGTTAGGTTACATTACGTTATTGATGTATATGAAGGTCAAACGGAGACGTAGAGGCCAACTCGACAGGAATGATGTCAAATATTACCGCCGAGATGTTAGGTTGGGTTAGGTTAGGTTATATTATGTTATTGACATATATAAAGGTCCCACGGAGACGCAGAGGCCAACAAGCCAGGAATGTGGTCAAATATTACCGCCGAGATGTTAGGTTGGGTTATGTTAGGTTATATTACGTTATTGATGTATATGAATGTCAAACGGATTCGTAGAGGCCAACTTGACAGGAATGATGTCAAATATTACCGCCGACATGTTAGGTTGGGTTAGGTTAGGTTATATTACGTTATCGATGTATATGAAGGTCAAACGGAGACGCAGAGGCCAACTCGCCAGGAATGTTGTCAAATATTACCGCCGAGGTGTTAGGTTGGGTTAGGTTAGGTTATATTACGTTATTGATGTATATAAGGGTCCCACGGAGACGTAAAGGCTAACAAGCCATGAATGTGGTCCAATATTACCGCCGAGATGTTAGATTGGGTTAGGCTAGTTTATATTATGTTATTTATGTATATAAAGGTCCCACGGAGACGTAGAGTCCAACTCGCCAGGAATGTTGTCAAATATTACCGCCGACATGTTAGGTTGGTTTAGGTTTGGTTATATTACGTTATTGATGTATATGAAGGTCAAACGGAGACGTAGAGGCCAACTCGCCAGGAATGTTGTCAAATATTACCGCCGACATGTTAGGTTGGTTTAGGTTTGATTATATTACGCTATTGATGTATATGAAGATCAAACGGAGACGTAGAGGCCAACTCGCCAGGAATGTTGTCAAATATTACCGCCGAAACGTTAGGTTGGGTTAGGTTAGGTTATATTACGTTATTGATGTATATGAAGGTCCCACGGAGACGTAGAGGCCAACCCGACAGGAATGATGTCAAATATTACCGCCGAGATGTTAGGTTGGGTTAGGTTAGGTTATATTACGTTATCGATGTATATGAAGGTCAAACGGAGACGCAGAGGCCAACTCGCCAGGAATGTTGTCAAATATTACCGCCGAGATGTTGGGTTGTGTTAGGTTAGCTTATATTATGTTATTGATTTATATGAAGGTCAAACGGAGACGTAGAACCCAACTCGCCAGGAATGTTGTCAAATATTACCGCTGAGACGTTAGGTTGGGTTAGGTTAGCATATATTACGTTATTGATGTATATGATGGTCAAACGGAGACGTAGAGGCCAACTCGCCAGGAATGTTGTCAAATATTACCGCCGAAACGTTAGGTTGGGTTAGGTTAGGTTATATTACGTTATTGAAGTATATAAAGGTCCCACGGAGACGCAGAGGCCAACAAGCCAGGAATGTGGTCCAATATTACCGCCGAGATGTTAGATTGGGTTAGGCTAGTTTATATTATGTTATTTATGTATATAAAGGTCCCACGGAGACGTAGAGGCCAACTCGCCAGGAATGTTGTCAAATATTACCGCCGACATGTTAGGTTGGTTTAGGTTTGGTTATATTACGTTATTGATGTATATGAAGGTCAAACGGAGACGTAGAGGCCAACTCGCCAGGAATGTTGTCAAATATTACCGCCGACATGTTAGGTTGGTTTAGGTTTGATTATATTACGCTATTGATGTATATGAAGATCAAACGGAGACGTAGAGACCAACTCGCCAGGAATGTTGTCAAATATTACCGCCGAGATGTTAGGTTGGGTTAGGTTAGGTTATATTATGTTATTGACATATATAAAGGTCCCACGGAGACGGAGAAGCCAACAAGCCAGGAATGTGGTCAAATATTACCGCCGAGATGTTAGGTTGGGTTATGTTAGGTTATATTATGTTATTGATGTATATGAAGGTCAAACGGAGACGTAGAGGCCAACCCGACAGGAATGATGTCAAATATTACCGCCGAGATGTTAGGTTGGGTTAGGTTAGGTTATATTACGTTATCGATGTATATGAAGGTCAAACGGAGACGCAGAGGCCAACTCGCCAGGAATGTTGTCAAATATTACCGCCGAGATGTTAGGTTGTGTTAATTTAGCTTATATTACGTTATTGATTTATATGAAGGTCAAACGGAGACGTAGAACCCAACTCGCCAGGAATGTTGTCAAATATTACCGCTGAGACGTTAGGTTGGGTTAGGTTAGCATATATTACGTTATTGATGTATATGATGGTCAAACGGAGACGTAGAGGCCAACTCGCCAGAAATGTTGTCAAATATTACCGCCGAAACGTTAGGTTGGGTTAGGTTAGGTTATATTACGTTATTGATGTATATGAAGGTCCCACGGAGACGTAGAGGCCAAATCGCCACGAATGTTGTCAAATATTACCGCCGAGATGTTAGGTTGGGTTAGGTTAGGTTGTATTACGTTATTGATGTATATGATGGTCAAATGGAGACGTAGAGGCCAACTCGCCAGGAATGTCGTCAAATATTACCGCCGAAACGTTAGGTTGGGTTAGGTTAGGTTATATTACGTTATTGATGTATATGAAGGTCCCACGGAGACGTAGAGGCCAATTCGCCACGAATGTTGTCAAATATTACCGCCGAGATGTTAGGTTGGGTTAGCTTAGGTTGTATTACGTTATTGATGTATATGAAGGTCCCACGTAGACGTAGAGGCCAACAAGACAGGAATGTGGTCAAATATTACCGCCGAAATGTTAGATTGGGTTAGGTTAGGTTATATTACGTTACTGATGTATATGAAGGTCAAACGGAGACGTAGAGGCCAATTCGCCACGAATGTTGTCAAATATTACCGCCGAGATGTTAGGTTGGGTTAGGTTAGGTTGTATTACGTTATTGATGTATATGAAGGTCCCACGTAGACGCAGAGGCCAACAAGACAGGAATGTGGTCACATATTACCGCCGAAATGTTAGATTGGGTTAGGTTAGGTTATATTACGTTATTGAAGTATATAAAGGTCCCACGGAGACGCAGAGGCCAACAAGCCAGGAATGTGGTCAAATTTTACCGCCGAGATGTTAGATTGGGTTAGGCTAGTTTATATTGTGTTATTTATGTATATAAAGGTCCCACGGAAACGTAGAGGCCAACTCGCCAGGAATGTTGTCAAATATTACCGCCGACATGTTAGGTTGGTTTTGGTTTGGTTATATTACGTTATTGATGTATATAAAGGTCCCACGGAAACGGAGAAGCCAACTCGCCACGAATGTTGTCAAATATTACCGCTGAGATGTTAGGTTGGGTAAGGTTAGGTTATATTACGTTATTGATGTATATAAAGGTCCCACGTAGACGTAGAGGCCAACAAGACAGGAATGTGGTCAAATATTACCACCGAGATGTTAGGTTGGGTTAGGTTAGGTTATATTACGTTATTGATGTATATGAAGGTCAAACGGAGACGTGGAGGCCAACTCGACAGGAATGATGTCAAATATTACCGCCGAGATGTTAGGTTAGGTTAGGTTAGGTTATATTACGTTATGGATGTATATGAGGGTTACACGGAGACGTAGAGGCCAACTCGCCAGGAATGTTGTCAAATATTACCGCCGATATGTTATGTTCGGCTAGGTTTAGTTATATTACGTTATTGATGTATATAAAGGTCCCACGGAGACGTAGAGGCCAACAAGACAGGAATGTTGTCAAATATTACAGCCAACATGTTAGGTTGTGTTAGGTTTAGCTATATTACGTTATTGATGTATATGATGGTCCCACGGAGACGTAGAGGCCAACAAGACAGGAATGTGGTCAAATATTACCGCCGAGATGTTAGATTGGGTCAGGTTAGGTTATATTACGTTATTGATGTATATAAATGTCCCACGGAGACGTAGAGGCCAACTCGCCAGGAATGTTTTCAAATATTACCGCCGACATGTTAGGTTGGGTTAGGTTTGGTTATATTACGTTATTGATGTATTTAAAGGTCCCACGGAGACGCAGAGGCCAACAACCCAGGAATGTGGTCAAATATTACCTCCGAGCTGTTAGATTGGGTTAGGCTAGCTTATATTATGTTATTGATGTATATAAAGGTCTCACGGAGACGTAGAGGCCAACTCGCCAGGAATGTTGTCACATATTACCGCCGAGATGTTAGGTTGGGTTAGGTTAGGTTACATTACGTTATTGATGTATATGAAGGTCAAACGGAGACGTAGAGGCCAACTCGACAGGAATGATGTCAAATATTACCGCCGAGATGTTAGGTTGGGTTAGGTTAGGTTATATTATGTTATTGACATATATAAAGGTCCCACGGAGACGCAGAGGCCAACAAGCCAGGAATGTGGTCAAATATTGCCGCCGATATGTTAGGTTGGGTTATGTTAGGTTATATTACGTTATTGATGTATATGAATGTCAAACGGATTCGTAGAGGCCAACTCGACAGGAATGATGTCAAATATTACCGCCGACATGTTAGGTTGGGTTAGGTTAGGTTATATTACGTTATCGATGTATATGAAGGTCCCACGGAGACGCAGAGGCCAACAACCCAGGAATGTTGTCAAATATTACCGCCGACATGTTAGGTTGGTTTTGGTTTGGTTATATTACGTTATTGATGTATATAAAGGTCCCACGGAAACGGAGAAGCCAACTCGCCACGAATGTTGTCAAATATTACCGCTGAGATGTTAGGTTGGGTAAGGTTAGGTTATATTACGTTATTGATGTATATAAATGTCCCACGGAGACGTAGAGGCCAACTCGCCAGGAATGTTTTCAAATATTACCGCCGACATGTTAGGTTGGGTTAGGTTTGGTTATATTACGTTATTGATGTATTTAAAGGTCCCACGGAGACGCAGAGGCCAACAACCCAGGAATGTGGTCAAATATTACCTCCGAGATGTTAGATTGGGTTAGGCTAGCTTATATTATGTTATTGATGTATATAAAGGTCTCACGGAGACGTAGAGGCCAACTCGCCAGGAATGTTGTCACATATTACCGCCGAGATGTTAGGTTGGGTTAGGTTAGGTTACATTACGTTATTGATGTATATGAAGGTCAAACGGAGACGTAGAGGCCAACTCGACAGGAATGATGTCAAATATTACCGCCGAGATGTTAGGTTGGGTTAGGTTAGGTTATATTATGTTATTGACATATATAAAGGTCCCACGGAGACGCAGAGGCCAACAAGCCAGGAATGTGGTCAAATATTGCCGCCGATATGTTAGGTTGGGTTATGTTAGGTTATATTACGTTATTGATGTATATGAATGTCAAACGGATTCGTAGAGGCCAACTCGACAGGAATGATGTCAAATATTACCGCCGACATGTTAGGTTGGGTTAGGTTAGGTTATATTACGTTATCGATGTATATGAAGGTCAAACGGAGACGCAGAGGCCAACTCGCCAGGAATGTTGTCAAATATTACCGCCGAGGTGTTAGGTTGGGTTAGGTTAGGTTACATTACGTTATTGATGTATATGAAGGTCAAACGGAGACGTAGAGGCCAACTCGACAGGAATGATGTCAAACATTACCGCCGAGATGTTAGGTTGGTTTAGGCTAGTTTATATTATGTTATTTATGTACATAAAGGTCCCACGGAGACGTAGACTCCAACTCGCCAGGAATGTTGTCAAATATTACCGCCGAGGTGTTAGGTTGGGTTAGGTTAGGTTACATTACGTTATTGATGTATATGAAGGTCCCACGTAGACGTAGAGGCCAACAAGACAGGAATGTGGTGAAATATTACCGCCGAAATGTTAGATTGGGTTAGGTTAGGTTATATTACGTTATTGAAGTATATAAAGGTCCCACGGAGACGCAGAGGCCAACAAGCCAGGAATGTGGTCAAATTTTACCGCCGAGATGTTAGATTGGGTTAGGCTAGTTTATATTATGTTATTTATGTATATAAAGGTCCCACGGAAACGTAGAGGCCAACTCGCCAGGAATGTTGTCAAATATTACCGCCGACATGTTAGGTTGGTTTTGGTTTGGTTATATTACGTTATTGATGTATATAAAGGTCCCACGGAAACGGAGAAGCCAACTCGCCACGAATGTTGTCAAATATTACCGCTGAGATGTTAGGTTGGGTAAGGTTAGGTTATATTACGTTATTGATGTATATAAAGGTCCCACGTAGACGTAGAGGCCAACAAGACAGGAATGTGGTCAAATATTACCACCGAGATGTTAGGTTGGGTTAGGTTAGGTTATATTACGTTATTGATGTATATGAAGGTCAAACGGAGACGTGGAGGCCAACTCGACAGGAATGATGTCAAATATTACCGCCGAGATGTTAGGTTAGGTTAGGTTAGGTTATATTACGTTATGGATGTATATGAGGGTTACACGGAGACGTAGAGGCCAACTCGCCAGGAATGTTGTCAAATATTACCGCTGAGACGTTAGGTTGGGTTAGGTTAGGTTGTATTACGTTATTGATGTATATGAAGGTCCCACGTAGACGTAGAGGCCAACAAGACAGGAATGTGGTCAAATATTACCGCCGAAATGTTAGATTGGGTTAGGTTAGGTTATATTACGTTATTGAAGTATATAAAGGTCCCACGGAGACGCAGAGGCCAACAAGCCAGGAATGTGGTCAAATTTTACCGCCGAGATGTTAGATTGGGTTAGGCTAGTTTATATTATGTTATTTATGTATATAAAGGTCCCACGGAAACGTAGAGGCCAACTCGCCAGGAATGTTGTCAAATATTACCGCCGACATGTTAGGTTGGTTTTGGTTTGGTTATATTACGTTATTGATGTATATAAAGGTCCCACGGAAACGGAGAAGCCAACTCGCCACGAATGTTGTCAAATATTACCGCTGAGATGTTAGGTTGAGTAAGGTTAGGTTATATTACGTTATTGATGTATATAAAGGTCCCACGGAGACGCAGAGGCCAACAAGCCAGGAATGTGGTCCAATATTACCGCCGAGATGTTAGATTGGGTTAGGCTAGTTTATATTATGTTATTTATGTATATAAAGGTCCCACGGAGACGTAGAGGCCAACTCGCCAGGAATGTTGACAAATATTACCGCCGACATGTTAGGTTGGTTTAGGTTTGGTTATATTACGTTATTGATGTATATAAAGGTCCCACGGAGACGTAGAGGCCAACTCGCCAGGAATGTTGTCAAATATTACCGCTGAGACGTTAGGTTGGGTTAGGTTAGGTTGTATTACGTTATTGATGTATATGAAGGTCCCACGTAGACGTAGAGGCCAACAAGACAGGAATGTGGTCAAATATTACCGCCGAAATGTTAGATTGGGTTAGGTTAGGTTATATTACGTTATTGAAGTATATAAAGGTCCCACGGAGACGCAGAGGCCAACAAGCCAGGAATGTGGTCAAATTTTACCGCCGAGATGTTAGATTGGGTTAGGCTAGTTTATATTATGTTATTTATGTATATAAAGGTCCCACGGAAACGTAGAGGCCAACTCGCCAGGAATGTTGTCAAATATTACCGCCGATATGTTAGGTTGGGCTAGGTTTAGTTATATTACGTTATTGATGTATATAAAGGTCCCACGGAGACGTAGAGGCCAACAAGACAGGAATGTTGTCAAATATTACAGCCAACATGTTAGGTTGTGTTAGGTTTAGCTATATTACGTTATTGATGTATATGAAGGTCCCACGGAGACGTAGAGGCCAACAAGACAGGAATGTGGTCAAATATTCCCGCCGAGATGTTAGATTGGGTCAGGTTAGGTTATATTACGTTATTGATGTATATAAATGTCCCACGGACACGTAGAGGCCTACTCGCCAGGAATGTTTTCAAATATTACCGCCGACATGTTAGGTTGGGTTAGGTTAGGCTATATTATGTTATTGACATATATAAAGGTCCCACGGAGACGCAGAGGCCAACAAGCCAGGAATGTGGTCAAATATTGCCGCCGAGATGTTAGGTTGGGTTATGTTAGGTTATATTACGTTATTGATGTATATGAATGTCAAACGGATTCGTAGAGGCCAACTCGACAGGAATGATGTCAAATATTACCGCCGACATGTTAGGTTGGGTTAGGTTAGGTTATATTACGTTATCGATGTATATGAAGGTCAAACGGAGACGCAGAGGCCAACTCGCCAGGAATGTTGTCAAATATTACCGCCGAGGTGTTAGGTTGGGTTAGGTTAGGTTACATTACGTTATTGATGTATATGAAGGTCAAACGGAGACGTAGAGGCCAACTCGACAGGAATGATGTCAAATATTACCGCCGAGATGTTAGGTTGGTTTAGGTTTGGTTATATTACGTTATTGATGTATATGAAGGTCAAACGGAGACGTAGAGGCCAACTCGCCAGGAATGTTGTCAAATATTACCGCCGAAATGTTAGGTTGGGTTAGGTTAGGTTGTATTACGTTATTGATGTATATGAAGGTCCCACGTAGACGTAGAGGCCAACAAGACAGGAATGTGGTCAAATATTACCGCCGAAATGTTAGATTGGGTTAGGTTAGGTTATATTACGTTATTGAAGTATATAAAGGTCCCACGGAGACGCAGAGGCCAACAAGCCAGGAATGTGGTCAAATTTTACCGCCGAGATGTTAGTTTGGGTTAGGCTAGTTTATATTATGTTATTTATGTATATAAAGGTCCCACGGAAACGTAGAGGCCAACTCGCCAGGAATGTTGTCAAATATTACCGCCGACATGTTAGGTTGGTTTTGGTTTGGTTATATTACGTTATTGACGTATATAAAGGTCCCACGGAAACGGAGAAGCCAACTCGCCACGAATGTTGTCAAATATTACCGCTGAGATGTTAGGTTGGGTAAGGTTAGGTTATATTACGTTATTGATGTATTTAAAGGTCCCACGGAGACGCAGAGGCCAACAACCCAGGAATGTGGTCAAATATTACCTCCGAGATGTTAGATTGGGTTAGGCTAGCTTATATTATGTTATTGATGTATATAAAGGTCTCACGGAGACGTAGAGGCCAACTCGCCAGGAATGTTGTCACATATTACCGCCGAGATGTTAGGTTGGGTTAGGTTAGGTTACATTACGTTATTGATGTATATGAAGGTCAAACGGAGACGTAGAGGCCAACTCGACAGGAATGATGTCAAATATTACCGCCGAGATGTTAGGTTGGGATAGGTTAGGTTATATTATGTTATTGACATATATAAAGGTCCCACGGAGACGCAGAGGCCAACAAGCCAGGAATGTGGTCAAATATTACCGCCGACATGTTAGGTTGGGTTAGGTTAGGTTATATTACGTTATCGATGTATATGAAGGTCAAACGGAGACGCAGAGGCCAACTCGCCAGGAATGTTGTCAAATATTACCGCCGAGGTGTTAGGTTGGGTTAGGTTAGGTTACATTACGTTATTGATGTATATGAAGGTCCCACGTAGACGTAGAGGCCAACAAGACAGGAATGTGGTGAAATATTACCACCGAAATGTTAGATTGGGTTAGGTTAGGTTATATTACGTTATTGAAGTATATAAAGGTTCCACGGAGACGCAGAGGCCAACAAGCCAGGAATGTGGTCAAATATTACAGACCGAGATGTTAGATTGGGTTAGGCTAGTTTATATTATGTTATTTATGTATATAAAGGTCCCACGGAGACGTAGAGGCCAACTCGCCAGGAATGTTGTCAAATATTACCGCCGACATGTTAGGTTGGGTTAGGTTAGCTTATATTACGTTATTGATGTATATGAAGGTCAAACGGAGATGTAGAGGCCAACTCGCCAGGAATGTTGTCACATATTACCGCCGAGATGTTAGGTTGGGTTAGGTTAGGTTACATTACGTTATTGATGTATATGAAGGTCAAACGGAGACGTAGAGGCCAACTTGACAGGAATGATGTCAAATATTACCGCCGAGATGTTAGGTTGGGTTAGGTTGGGTTATATTTCGTTACTGATGTATATGAAGGTCCCACGGAGACGTAGAGACCAACTCGCCACGAATGTTGTCAAATATTACCGCCGAGATGTTAGGTTGGGTTAGGTTGTGTTGTATTACGTTATTGATGTATATGAAGGTCCCACGTAGACGCAGAGGCCAACAAGACAGGAATGTGGTCAAATATTACCGCCGAAATGTTAGATTGGGTTAGGTTAGGTTATATTACGTTTTTGAAGTATATAAAGGTCCCACGGAGACGTAGAGGCCAACAAGCCATGAATGTGGTCCAATATTACCGCCGAGATGTTAGATTGGGTTAGGCTAGTTTATATTATGTTATTTATGTATATAAAGGTCCCACGGAGACGTAGAGGCCAACTCGCCAGGAATGTTGTCAAATATTACCGCCGACATGTTAGGTTGGTTTAGGTTTGATTATATTACGTTATTGATGTATATGAAGGTCAAACGGAGACGTAGAGGCCAACTCGCCAGGAATGTTTTCAAGTATTACCGCCGAGATGTTAGGTTGGGTTAGGTTAGGTTATATTATGTTATTGACATATATAAAGGTCCCACGGACACGCAGAGGCCAACAAGCCAGGAATGTGGTCAAATTTTACCGCCGAGATGTTAGATTGGGTTAGGCTAGTTTATATTATGTTATTTATGTACATAAAGGTCCCACGGAGACGTAGACTCCAACTCGCCAGGAATGTTGTCAAATATTACCGCCGAGGTTTTAGGTTGGGATAGGTTAGGTTATATTACGTTATTGATGTATATAAAGGTCCCACGGAGACGTAGAGGCCAACTCGCCAGGAATGTTGTCAAATATTACCGCTGAGACGTTAGGTTGGGTTAGGTTAGGTTGTATTACGTTATTGATGTATATGAAGGTCCCACGTAGACGTAGAGGCCAACAAGACAGGAATGTGGTCAAATATTACCGCCGAAATGTTAGATTGGGTTAGGTAAGGTTATATTACGTTATTGAAGTATATAAAGGTCCCACGGAGACGCAGAGGCCAACAAGCCAGGAATGTGGTCTAATTTTACCGCCGAGATGTTAGATTGGGTTAGGCTAGTTTATATTATGTTATTTATGTATATAAAGGTCCCACGGAAACGTAGAGGCCAGCTCGCCAGGATGTTTTCAAATATTACCGCCGACATGTTAGGTTGGGTTAGGTTTGGTTATATTACGTTATTGATGTATTTAAAGGTCCCACGGAGACGCAGAGGCCAACAACCCAGGAATGTGGTCAAATATTACCTCCGAGATGTTAGATTGGGTTAGGCTAGCTTATATTATGTTATTGATGTATATAAAGGTCTCACGGAGACGTAGAGGCCAACTCGCCAGGAATGTTGTCACATATTACCGCCTAGATGTTAGGTTGGGTTAGGTTAGGTTACATTACGTTATTGATGTATATGAAGGTCAAACGGAGACGTAGAGGCCAACTCGACAGGAATGATGTCAAATATTACCGCCGAGATGTTAGGTTGGGTTAGGTTAGGTTATATTATGTTATTGACATATATAAAGGTCCCACGGAGACGCAGAGGCCAACAAGCCAGGAATGTGGTCAAATATTACCGCCGAGATGTTAGGTTGGGTTATGTTAGGTTATATTACGTTATTGATGTATATGAATGTCAAACGGATTCGTAGAGGCCAACTGGACAGGAATGATGTCAAATATTACCGCGGACATGTTAGGTTGGGTTAGGTTAGGTTATATTCCGTTATTGATGTATATGAAGGTCAAACGGAGACGCAGAGGCCAACTCGCCAGGAATGTTGTCAAATATTACCGCCGAGGTGTTGGGTTGGGTTAGGTTAGGTTACATTACGTTATTGATGTATATGAAGGTCAAACGGAGACGTAGAGGCCAACTCGACAGGAATGATGTCAAATATTACCGCCGAGATGTTAGGTTGGTTTAGGTTTGGTTATATTACGTTATTGATGTATATGAAGGTCAAACGGAGACGTAGAGGCCAACTCGCCAGGAATGTTGTCAAATATTACCGCCGAGATGTTAGGTTGGGTTAGGTTAGGTTATATTATGTTATTGACATATATAAAGGTCCCACGGACACGCAGAGGCCAACAAGCCAGGAATGTGGTCAAATTTTACCGCCGAGATGTTAGATTGGGTTAGGTTAGGTTATATTACGTTATCGATGTATATGAAGGTCAAACGGAGACGCAGAGGCCAACTCGCCAGGAATGTTGTCAAATATTACCGCCGAGGTGTTAGGTTGGGTTAGGTTAGGTTACATTACGTTATTGATGTATATGAAGGTCCCACGTGGACGTAGAGGCCAACAAGACAGGAATGTGGTGAAATATTACCGCCGAAATGTTAGATTGGGTTAGGTTAGGTTATATTACGTTATTGAAGTATATAAAGGTTCCACGGAGACGCAGAGGCCAACAAGCCAGGAATGTGGTCAAACATTAGCGCCGAGATGTTAGATTGGGTTAGGCTAGTTTATATTATGTTATTTATGTATATAAAGGTCCCACGGAGACGTAGAGGCCAACTCGCCAGGAATGTTGTCAAATATTACCGCCGACATGTTAGGTTGGGTTAGGTTAGCTTATATTACGTTATTGATGTATATGAAGGTCAAACGGAGATGTAGAGGCCAACTCGCCAGGAATGTTGTCACATATTACCGCCGAGATGTTAGGTTGGGTTAGGTTAGGTTACATTACGTTATTGATGTTTATGAAGGTCAAACGGAGACGTAGAGGCCAACTCGACAGGAATGATGTCAAATATCACCGCCGAGATGTTAGGTTGGGTTAGGTTAGGTTATATTTCGTTATTGATGTATATGAAGGTCCCACGGAGACGTAGAGGCCAACTCGCCACGAATGTTGTCAAATAGTACCGCCGAGATGTTAGGTTGGATTAGGTTTTGTTGTATTACGTTATTGATGTATATGAAGGTCCCACGTAGACGTAGAGGCCAACAAGACAGGAATGTGGTCAAATATTACCGCCGAGATGTTAGGTTGGGTTAGGTTAGGTTATATTACGTTATTGATGTATATGAAGGTCCCACGTAGACGCAGAGGCCAACAAGACAGGAATGTGGTCAAATATTACCGCCGAAATGTTAGATTGGGTTAGGTTAGGTTATATTATGTTTTTGAAGTATATAAAGGTCCCACGGAGACGTAGAGGCCAACAAGCCATGAATGTGGTCCAATATTACCGCCGAGATGTTAGATTGGGTTAGGCTAGTTTATATTATGTTATTTATGTATATAAAGGTCCCACGGAGACGTTGAGGCCAACTCGCCAGGAATGTTGTCAAATATTACCGCCGACATGTTAGGTTGGTTTAGGTTTGATTATATTACGTTATTGATGTATATGAAGGTCAAACGGGGACGTAGAGGCCAACTCGCCAGGAATGTTTTCAAATATTACCGCCGAGATGTTAGGTTGGGTTAGGTTAGGTTATATTATGTTATTGACATATATAAAGGTCCCACGGAGACGGAGAAGCCAACAAGCCAGGAATGTGGTCAAATATTACCGCCGAGATGTTAGGTTGGGTTATGTAAGGTTATATTACGTTATTGATGTATATGAAGGTCAAACGGAGACGTGGAGGCCAACTCGACAGGAATGTTGTCAAATATTACCGCCGAGATGTTAGGTTGTGTTAGGTTAGCTTATATTACGTTATTGATTTATATGAAGGTCAAACGGAGACGTGGAACCCAACTCGCCAGGAATGTTGTCAAATATTACCGCTGAGACGTTAGGTTGGGTTAGGTTAGCATATATTACGTTATTGATGTAAATGATGGTCAAACGGAGACGTAGAGGCCAACTCGCCAGGAATGTTGTCAAATATTACCGCCGAAACGTTAGGTTGGGTTAGGTTAGGTTATATTACGTTATTGATGTATATGAAGGTCCCACGGAGACGTAGAGGCCAAATCGCCACGAATGTTGTCAAATATTACCGCCGAGATGTTAGGTTGGGTTAGGTTAGGTTGTATTACGTTATTGATGTATATGATGGTCAAACGGAGACGTAGAGGCCAACTCGCCAGGAATGTTGTCAAATATTACCGCCGAAACGTTAGGTTGGGTTAGGTTATGTTATATTACGTTATTGATGTATATGAAGGTCCCACGGAGACGTAGAGGCCAATTCGCCACGAATGTTGTCAAATATTACCGCCGAGATGTTAGGTTGGGTTAGGTTAGGTTGTATTACGTTATTGATGTATATGAAGGTCCCACGTAGACGTAGAGGCCAACAAGACAGGAATGTGGTCAAATATTACCGCCGAAATGTTAGATTGGGTTAGGTTAGGTTATATTACGTTATTGAAGTATATAAAGGTCCCACGGAGACGCAGAGGCCAACAAGCCAGGAATGTGGTCAAATTTTACCGCCGAGATGTTAGATTGGGTTAGGCTAGTTTATATTATGTTATTTATGTATATAAAGGTCCCACGGAAACGTAGAGGCCAACTCGCCAGGAATGTTGTCAAATATTACCGCCGACATGTTAGGTTGGGTTAGGTTAGCTTATATTACGTTATTGATGTATATGAAGGTCAAACGGAGATGTAGAGGCCAACTCGCCAGGAATGTTGTCACATATTACCGCCGAGATGTTAGGTTGGGTTAGGTTAGGTTACATTACGTTATTGATGTTTATGAAGGTCAAACGGAGACGTAGAGGCCAACTCGACAGGAATGATGTCAAATATCACCGCCGAGATGTTAGGTTGGGTTAGGTTAGGTTATATTTCGTTATTGATGTATATGAAGGTCCCACGGAGACGTAGAGGCCAACTCGCCACGAATGTTGTCAAATAGTACCGCCGAGATGTTAGGTTGGATTAGGTTTTGTTGTATTACGTTATTGATGTATATGAAGGTCCCACGTAGACGTAGAGGCCAACAAGACAGGAATGTGGTCAAATATTACCGCCGAGATGTTAGGTTGGGTTAGGTTAGGTTATATTACGTTATTGATGTATATGAAGGTCCCACGTAGACGCAGAGGCCAACAAGACAGGAATGTGGCCAAATATTACCGCCGAAATGTTAGATTGGGTTAGGTTAGGTTATATTACGTTTTTGAAGTATATAAAGGTCCCACGGAGACGTAGAGGCCAACAAGCCATGAATGTGGTCCAATATTACCGCCGAGATGTTAGATTGGGTTAGGCTAGTTTATATTATGTTATTTATGTATATAAAGGTCCCACGGAGACGTTGAGGCCAACTCGCCAGGAATGTTGTCAAATATTACCGCCGACATGTTAGGTTGGTTTAGGTTTGATTATATTACGTTATTGATGTATATGAAGGTCAAACGGGGACGTAGAGGCCAACTCGCCAGGAATGTTTTCAAATATTACCGCCGAGATGTTAGGTTGGGTTAGGTTAGGTTATATTATGTTATTGACATATATAAAGGTCCCACGGAGACGGAGAAGCCAACAAGCCAGGAATGTGGTCAAATATTACCGCCGAGATGTTAGGTTGGGTTATGTAAGGTTATATTACGTTATTGATGTATATGAAGGTCAAACGGAGACGTGGAGGCCAACTCGACAGGAATGTTGTCAAATATTACCGCCGAGATGTTAGGTTGTGTTAGGTTAGCTTATATTACGTTATTGATTTATATGAAGGTCAAACGGAGACGTAGAACCCAACTCGCCAGGAATGTTGTCAAATATTACCGCTGAGACGTTAGGTTGGGTTAGGTTAGCATATATTACGTTATTGATGTAAATGATGGTCAAACGGAGACGTAGAGGCCAACTCGCCAGGAATGTTGTCAAATATTACCGCCGAAACGTTAGGTTGGGTTAGGTTAGGTTATATTACGTTATTGATGTATATGAAGGTCCCACGGAGACGTAGAGGCCAAATCGCCACGAATGTTGTCAAATATTACCGCCGAGATGTTAGGTTGGGTTAGGTTAGGTTGTATTACGTTATTGATGTATATGATGGTCAAACGGAGACGTAGAGGCCAACTCGCCAGGAATGTTGTCAAATATTACCGCCGAAACGTTAGGTTGGGTTAGGTTATGTTATATTACGTTATTGATGTATATGAAGGTCCCACGGAGACGTAGAGGCCAATTCGCCACGAATGTTGTCAAATATTACCGCCGAGATGTTAGGTTGGGTTAGGTTAGGTTGTATTACGTTATTGATGTATATGAAGGTCCCACGTAGACGTAGAGGCCAACAAGACAGGAATGTGGTCAAATATTACCGCCGAAATGTTAGATTGGGTTAGGTTAGGTTATATTACGTTATTGAAGTATATAAAGGTCCCACGGAGACGCAGAGGCCAACAAGCCAGGAATGTGGTCAAATTTTACCGCCGAGATGTTAGATTGGGTTAGGCTAGTTTATATTATGTTATTTATGTATATAAAGGTCCCACGGAAACGTAGAGGCCAACTCGCCAGGAATGTTGTCAAATATTACCGCCGACATGTTATGTTGGTTTTGGTTTGGTTATATTACGTTATTGGTGTATATAAAGGTCCCACGGAAACGGAGAAGCCAACTCGCCACGAATGTTGTCAAATATTACCGCTGAGATGTTAGGTTGGGTAAGGTTAGGTTATATTACGTTATTGATGTATATAAAGGTCCCACGTAGACGTAGAGGCCAACTCGCCAGGAATGTGGTCAAATATTACCGCCGAGATGTTAGCTTGGGTTAGGTTAGGTTATATTACGTTATTGATGTATATAAAGGTCCCACGGATACGTAGAGTCCAACAAGCCAGAAATGTGGTCAAATATTACCGCCGAGATGTTAGATTGGGATAGGTTAGCTTATATTATGTTATTGATGTATATAAAGGTCCCGCGGAGACGTAGAGCCAACTCGCCAGCAATGTGGTCAAATATTACCGCCGAGATGTTAGGTTGGGTTAGGTTAGGTTATATTACGTTATTGATGTATATGAAGATCAAACGAAGACGTAGAGGCCAACTAGCCAGGAATGATGTCAAATACTACCGCCGACATGTTAGGTTGTGTTAGGTTTGGTTATATTATGTTATAGATGTATATAAGGGTCCACGGAGACGGAGAAGCCAACTCGCCAGGAATCTTGTCAAATATTCCCGCCGAGATGATAGGTTGGGTTAGGTTAAGGTATATTACGTTATTGATGTATACGAAATTCAAACGGTGACGTAGAAGTCAAATCGCCAGGAATGTTGTCAAATATTTCCGCCGAGATGTTAGGTTGGGTTAGGTTAAGTTATATTACTTTATTGATGTATATAAGGGTCCCACGGAGACGGAGAAGCCAACTCGCCAGGAATGTTGTCAAATATTACCGCCGAGATGTTATGTTGGGTTAGGTTAGGTTATATTACGTTATTGATGTATATGAAGATCAAACGGAGACGTAGAGGACAAAAAGACTGGAATGTGGTCAAATATTACCGCCGAGATGTTAGGTTGGGTTAGGTTAGGTTATATTACGTTATTGATGTATATAAAGGTCCCAAGGAGACGTAGAGGCCAACTCGCCAGGAATGTGGTCAAATATTACCGCCGAGATGTTAGGTTGGGTTAGGATAGGTTATATTACGTTATTGATGTATATAAAGATCCCAAGGAGACGTAGAGGCCAACTCGCCAGGAATGTTGTCAAATATTACCGCCGCGATGTTAGGTTAGGTTAGGTTAGGTTATATTACGTTATTGATGTATATGAAGATCAAACGAAGACGTAGAGGCCAAAAAGACTGGAATGTGGTCAAATATTACCGCCGAAATGTTACATTGGGTTAGGTTAGGTTATATTACGTTATTGAAGTATATAAATTGCCCACGGAGACGTAGAGGCCAACTCGCCAGGAATGTGGCCAAATATTACCGCCGAGATGTTAGGTTGGGTTAGGTTAGGTTATATTACGTTATTGATGTATATAAAGGTCCCACGAAGACGGAGAAGCCAACAAGCCAGGAATGTGGTCAAATATTACCGCCGAGATGTTAGATTGGGTTAGGTTAACTTATATTATGTTATTGATGTATATAAAGGTCCCACGGAGACGTAGAGGCCAACTCGCCAGGAATGTGGTCAAATATTACCGCCGAGATGTTAGGTTGGGTTAGGTTAGGTTATATTACGTTATTGATGCATATAAGGGTCCCACGGAGACGGAGAAGCCAACTCACCAGGAATCTTGTCAAATATTCCCGCCGAGATGATAGGTTGGGTTAGGTTAAGGTATATTACGTTATTGATGTATACGAAATTCAAACGGTGACGTAGAAGCCAACTCGCCATGAATGTTGTCAAATATTACCCCCGACATGTTAGGTTTGGTTAGGTTAGGTTATATTACGTTATTGACGTATATGAAGGTCAAACGGAGACGTAGAGCTCAACTCGCCAGGAATGTTGTCAAATATTACCGCCGAGGTGTTAGCTTGGGTTAGGTTAGGTTATATTACGTTATTGATGTATATAAAGGTCCCACGGATACGTAGAGTCCAACAAGCCAGAAATGTGGTCAAATATTACCGCCGAGATGTTAGATTGGGATAAGTTAGCTTATATTATGTTATTGATGTATATAAAGGTCCCGCGGAGACGTAGAGCCAACTCGCCAGGAATGTGGTCAAATATTACCGCCGAGATGTTAGGTTGGGTTAGGTTAGGTTATATTACGTTATTGATGTATATGAAGATCAAGCGAAGACGTAGAGGCCAACTAGCCAGGAATGATGTCAAATACTACCGCCGACATGTTAGGTTGTGTTAGGTTTGGTTATATTATGTTATAGATGTATATAAGGGTCCACGGAGACGGAGAAGCCAACTCGCCAGGAATCTTGTCAAATATTCCCGCCGAGATGATAGGTTGGGTTAGGTTAAGGTATATTACGTTATTGATGTATACGAAATTCAAACGGTGACGTAGAAGTCAAATCGCCAGGAATGTTGTCAAATATTTCCGCCGAGATGTTAGGTTGGGTTAGGTTAAGTTATATTACGTTATTGATGTATATAAAGGTCCCACGGAGACGTAGAGTCCAACAAGCCAGGAATGTGGTCCAATATTACCGCCGAGATGATAGATTGGGATAGGTTAGCTTATATTATGTTATTGATGTATATAAAGGTCCCACGGAGACGTAGAGCCAACTCGCCAGGAATGTTGTCAAATATTACCGCGGAAATGTTAGGTTGGATTAGGTTAGGTTATATTACGTTATTGATGTATATGAAGGTCAAACGGAGACGTAGAGGCCAACTCGCCAGGAATGTTGTCTAATATACCGCCGAGATGTTAGGTTGGGTTAGGTTTGGTAATATTATGTTATTGATGTATATGAATGTCAAACGGAGACGTAGAGGCCAACTCGCCAGGAATGTGGTCAAATATTACCGCCGAGATGTTAGGTTGTGTTAGGTTAGCTTATATTACGTTATTGATGTATATAAGGGTCCCACGGAGACGTAGAGGCCAACTCGCCAGGAATGTGGTCAAATATTACCGCCGAGATGTTAGGTTGGGTTAGGTTAGGTTGTATTACGTTATTGATGTATATGATGGTCAAACGGAGACGTAGAGGCCAACTCGCCAGGAATGTTGTCAAATATTACCGCCGAAACGTTAGGTTGGGTTAGGTTATGTTATATTACGTTATTGATGTATATGAAGGTCCCACGGAGACGTAGAGGCCAATTCGCCACGAATGTTGTCAAATATTACCGCCGAGATGTTAGGTTGGGTTAGGTTAGGTTGTATTACGTTATTGATGTATATGAAGGTCCCACGTAGACGTAGAGGCCAACAAGACAGGAATGTGGTCAAATATTACCGCCGAAATGTTAGATTGGGTTAGGTTAGGTTATATTACGTTATTGAAGTATATAAAGGTCCCACGGAGACGCAGAGGCCAACAAGCCAGGAATGTGGTCAAATTTTACCGCCGAGATGTTAGATTGGGTTAGGCTAGTTTATATTATGTTATTTATGTATATAAAGGTCCCACGGAAACGTAGAGGCCAACTCGCCAGGAATGTTGTCAAATATTACCGCCGACATGTTAGGTTGGGTTAGGTTAGCTTATATTACGTTATTGATGTATATGAAGGTCAAACGGAGATGTAGAGGCCAACTCGCCAGGAATGTTGTCACATATTACCGCCGAGATGTTAGGTTGGGTTAGGTTAGGTTACATTACGTTATTGATGTTTATGAAGGTCAAACGGAGACGTAGAGGCCAACTCGACAGGAATGATGTCAAATATCACCGCCGAGATGTTAGGTTGGGTTAGGTTAGGTTATATTTCGTTATTGATGTATATGAAGGTCCCACGGAGACGTAGAGGCCAACTCGCCACGAATGTTGTCAAATAGTACCGCCGAGATGTTAGGTTGGATTAGGTTTTGTTGTATTACGTTATTGATGTATATGAAGGTCCCACGTAGACGTAGAGGCCAACAAGACAGGAATGTGGTCAAATATTACCGCCGAGATGTTAGGTTGGGTTAGGTTAGGTTATATTACGTTATTGATGTATATGAAGGTCCCACGTAGACGCAGAGGCCAACAAGACAGGAATGTGGCCAAATATTACCGCCGAAATGTTAGATTGGGTTAGGTTAGGTTATATTACGTTTTTGAAGTATATAAAGGTCCCACGGAGACGTAGAGGCCAACAAGCCATGAATGTGGTCCAATATTACCGCCGAGATGTTAGATTGGGTTAGGCTAGTTTATATTATGTTATTTATGTATATAAAGGTCCCACGGAGACGTTGAGGCCAACTCGCCAGGAATGTTGTCAAATATTACCGCCGACATGTTAGGTTGGTTTAGGTTTGATTATATTACGTTATTGATGTATATGAAGGTCAAACGGGGACGTAGAGGCCAACTCGCCAGGAATGTTTTCAAATATTACCGCCGAGATGTTAGGTTGGGTTAGGTTAGGTTATATTATGTTATTGACATATATAAAGGTCCCACGGAGACGGAGAAGCCAACAAGCCAGGAATGTGGTCAAATATTACCGCCGAGATGTTAGGTTGGGTTATGTAAGGTTATATTACGTTATTGATGTATATGAAGGTCAAACGGAGACGTGGAGGCCAACTCGACAGGAATGTTGTCAAATATTACCGCCGAGATGTTAGGTTGTGTTAGGTTAGCTTATATTACGTTATTGATTTATATGAAGGTCAAACGGAGACGTAGAACCCAACTCGCCAGGAATGTTGTCAAATATTACCGCTGAGACGTTAGGTTGGGTTAGGTTAGCATATATTACGTTATTGATGTAAATGATGGTCAAACGGAGACGTAGAGGCCAACTCGCCAGGAATGTTGTCAAATATTACCGCCGAAACGTTAGGTTGGGTTAGGTTAGGTTATATTACGTTATTGATGTATATGAAGGTCCCACGGAGACGTAGAGGCCAAATCGCCACGAATGTTGTCAAATATTACCGCCGAGATGTTAGGTTGGGTTAGGTTAGGTTGTATTACGTTATTGATGTATATGATGGTCAAACGGAGACGTAGAGGCCAACTCGCCAGGAATGTTGTCAAATATTACCGCCGAAACGTTAGGTTGGGTTAGGTTATGTTATATTACGTTATTGATGTATATGAAGGTCCCACGGAGACGTAGAGGCCAATTCGCCACGAATGTTGTCAAATATTACCGCCGAGATGTTAGGTTGGGTTAGGTTAGGTTGTATTACGTTATTGATGTATATGAAGGTCCCACGTAGACGTAGAGGCCAACAAGACAGGAATGTGGTCAAATATTACCGCCGAAATGTTAGATTGGGTTAGGTTAGGTTATATTACGTTATTGAAGTATATAAAGGTCCCACGGAGACGCAGAGGCCAACAAGCCAGGAATGTGGTCAAATTTTACCGCCGAGATGTTAGATTGGGTTAGGCTAGTTTATATTATGTTATTTATGTATATAAAGGTCCCACGGAAACGTAGAGGCCAACTCGCCAGGAATGTTGTCAAATATTACCGCCGACATGTTATGTTGGTTTTGGTTTGGTTATATTACGTTATTGGTGTATATAAAGGTCCCACGGAAACGGAGAAGCCAACTCGCCACGAATGTTGTCAAATATTACCGCTGAGATGTTAGGTTGGGTAAGGTTAGGTTATATTACGTTATTGATGTATATAAAGGTCCCACGTAGACGTAGAGGCCAACTCGCCAGGAATGTGGTCAAATATTACCGCCGAGATGTTAGCTTGGGTTAGGTTAGGTTATATTACGTTATTGATGTATATAAAGGTCCCACGGATACGTAGAGTCCAACAAGCCAGAAATGTGGTCAAATATTACCGCCGAGATGTTAGATTGGGATAGGTTAGCTTATATTATGTTATTGATGTATATAAAGGTCCCGCGGAGACGTAGAGCCAACTCGCCAGCAATGTGGTCAAATATTACCGCCGAGATGTTAGGTTGGGTTAGGTTAGGTTATATTACGTTATTGATGTATATGAAGATCAAACGAAGACGTAGAGGCCAACTAGCCAGGAATGATGTCAAATACTACCGCCGACATGTTAGGTTGTGTTAGGTTTGGTTATATTATGTTATAGATGTATATAAGGGTCCACGGAGACGGAGAAGCCAACTCGCCAGGAATCTTGTCAAATATTCCCGCCGAGATGATAGGTTGGGTTAGGTTAAGGTATATTACGTTATTGATGTATACGAAATTCAAACGGTGACGTAGAAGTCAAATCGCCAGGAATGTTGTCAAATATTTCCGCCGAGATGTTAGGTTGGGTTAGGTTAAGTTATATTACTTTATTGATGTATATAAGGGTCCCACGGAGACGGAGAAGCCAACTCGCCAGGAATGTTGTCAAATATTACCGCCGAGATGTTATGTTGGGTTAGGTTAGGTTATATTACGTTATTGATGTATATGAAGATCAAACGGAGACGTAGAGGACAAAAAGACTGGAATGTGGTCAAATATTACCGCCGAGATGTTAGGTTGGGTTAGGTTAGGTTATATTACGTTATTGATGTATATAAAGGTCCCAAGGAGACGTAGAGGCCAACTCGCCAGGAATGTGGTCAAATATTACCGCCGAGATGTTAGGTTGGGTTAGGATAGGTTATATTACGTTATTGATGTATATAAAGATCCCAAGGAGACGTAGAGGCCAACTCGCCAGGAATGTTGTCAAATATTACCGCCGCGATGTTAGGTTAGGTTAGGTTAGGTTATATTACGTTATTGATGTATATGAAGATCAAACGAAGACGTAGAGGCCAAAAAGACTGGAATGTGGTCAAATATTACCGCCGAAATGTTACATTGGGTTAGGTTAGGTTATATTACGTTATTGAAGTATATAAATTGCCCACGGAGACGTAGAGGCCAACTCGCCAGGAATGTGGCCAAATATTACCGCCGAGATGTTAGGTTGGGTTAGGTTAGGTTATATTACGTTATTGATGTATATAAAGGTCCCACGAAGACGGAGAAGCCAACAAGCCAGGAATGTGGTCAAATATTACCGCCGAGATGTTAGATTGGGTTAGGTTAACTTATATTATGTTATTGATGTATATAAAGGTCCCACGGAGACGTAGAGGCCAACTCGCCAGGAATGTGGTCAAATATTACCGCCGAGATGTTAGGTTGGGTTAGGTTAGGTTATATTACGTTATTGATGCATATAAGGGTCCCACGGAGACGGAGAAGCCAACTCACCAGGAATCTTGTCAAATATTCCCGCCGAGATGATAGGTTGGGTTAGGTTAAGGTATATTACGTTATTGATGTATACGAAATTCAAACGGTGACGTAGAAGCCAACTCGCCATGAATGTTGTCAAATATTACCCCCGACATGTTAGGTTTGGTTAGGTTAGGTTATATTACGTTATTGACGTATATGAAGGTCAAACGGAGACGTAGAGCTCAACTCGCCAGGAATGTTGTCAAATATTACCGCCGAGGTGTTAGCTTGGGTTAGGTTAGGTTATATTACGTTATTGATGTATATAAAGGTCCCACGGATACGTAGAGTCCAACAAGCCAGAAATGTGGTCAAATATTACCGCCGAGATGTTAGATTGGGATAAGTTAGCTTATATTATGTTATTGATGTATATAAAGGTCCCGCGGAGACGTAGAGCCAACTCGCCAGGAATGTGGTCAAATATTACCGCCGAGATGTTAGGTTGGGTTAGGTTAGGTTATATTACGTTATTGATGTATATGAAGATCAAGCGAAGACGTAGAGGCCAACTAGCCAGGAATGATGTCAAATACTACCGCCGACATGTTAGGTTGTGTTAGGTTTGGTTATATTATGTTATAGATGTATATAAGGGTCCACGGAGACGGAGAAGCCAACTCGCCAGGAATCTTGTCAAATATTCCCGCCGAGATGATAGGTTGGGTTAGGTTAAGGTATATTACGTTATTGATGTATACGAAATTCAAACGGTGACGTAGAAGTCAAATCGCCAGGAATGTTGTCAAATATTTCCGCCGAGATGTTAGGTTGGGTTAGGTTAAGTTATATTACGTTATTGATGTATATAAAGGTCCCACGGAGACGTAGAGTCCAACAAGCCAGGAATGTGGTCCAATATTACCGCCGAGATGATAGATTGGGATAGGTTAGCTTATATTATGTTATTGATGTATATAAAGGTCCCACGGAGACGTAGAGCCAACTCGCCAGGAATGTTGTCAAATATTACCGCGGAAATGTTAGGTTGGATTAGGTTAGGTTATATTACGTTATTGATGTATATGAAGGTCAAACGGAGACGTAGAGGCCAACTCGCCAGGAATGTTGTCTAATATACCGCCGAGATGTTAGGTTGGGTTAGGTTTGGTAATATTATGTTATTGATGTATATGAATGTCAAACGGAGACGTAGAGGCCAACTCGCCAGGAATGTGGTCAAATATTACCGCCGAGATGTTAGGTTGTGTTAGGTTAGCTTATATTACGTTATTGATGTATATAAGGGTCCCACGGAGACGTAGAGGCCAACTCGCCAGGAATGTGGTCAAATATTACCGCCGAGATGTTAGGTTGGGTTAGGTTAGGTTATATTACGTTATTGATATATATAAAGGTCCCACGAAGACTTAGAGGCCAAAAAGACTGGAATGTGGTCAAATATTACCGCCGAAATGTTAGATTGGGTTAGGTTAGGTTATATTACGTTATTGAAGTATATAAATATCCCACGGAGACGTAGAGGCCAACTCGCCAGGAATGTTGTCAAATATTACCGCCGAGATGATAGGTTGGATTAGGTTCGGTTATATTACGTTATTGATGTATATAAAGGTCCCAGGGAGACATAGAGGCCAACTCGCCAGGAATGTTGTCAAATATTACCGCCGAGATGATAGGTTGGGTTAGGTTAGGTTATATTACGTTATTGCTGTATATGAAGGTCAAACGGAGACGTAGAGGCCAACGCGCCAGGAATGATGTCAAATATTACCGCCGACATGTTAGGTTGGGTTAGGTTTGGTTATCTTATGTTATTGATGTATATAAGGGTCCACGGAGACGGAGAAGCCAACTCACCAGGAATCTTGTCAAATATTCCCGCCGAGATGATAGGTTGAGTTAGGTTAAGGTATATTACGTTATTGATGTATACGAAATTCAAACGGTGACGTAGAAGCCAACTCGCCATGAATGTTGTCAAATATTACCCCCGACATGTTAGGTTTGGTTAGGTTAGGTTATATTACGTTATTGACGTATATGAAGGTCAAACGGAGACGTAGAGCTCAACTCGCCAGGAATGTTGTCAAATATTACCGCCGAGGTGTTAGCTTGGGTTAGGTTAGGTTATATTACGTTATTGATGTATATAAAGGTCCCACGGATACGTAGAGTCCAACAAGCCAGAAATGTGGTCAAATATTACCGCCGAGATGTTAGATTGGGATAAGTTAGCTTATATTATGTTATTGATGTATATAAAGGTCCCGCGGAGACGTAGAGCCAACTCGCCAGGAATGTGGTCAAATATTACCGCCGAGATGTTAGGTTGGGTTAGGTTAGGTTATATTACGTTATTGATGTATATGAAGATCAAGCGAAGACGTAGAGGCCAACTAGCCAGGAATGATGTCAAATACTACCGCCGACATGTTAGGTTGTGTTAGGTTTGGTTATATTATGTTATAGATGTATATAAGGGTCCACGGAGACGGAGAAGCCAACTCGCCAGGAATCTTGTCAAATATTCCCGCCGAGATGATAGGTTGGGTTAGGTTAAGGTATATTACGTTATTGATGTATACGAAATTCAAACGGTGACGTAGAAGTCAAATCGCCAGGAATGTTGTCAAATATTTCCGCCGAGATGTTAGGTTGGGTTAGGTTAAGTTATATTACGTTATTGATGTATATAAAGGTCCCACGGAGACGTAGAGTCCAACAAGCCAGGAATGTGGTCCAATATTACCGCCGAGATGTTAGATTGGGATAGGTTAGCTTATATTATGTTATTGATGTATATAAAGGTCCCACGGAGACGTAGAGCCAACTCGCCAGGAATGTTGTCAAATATTACCGCGGAAATGTTAGGTTGGATTAGGTTAGGTTATATTACGTTATTGATGTATATGAAGGTCAAACGGAGACGTAGAGGCCAACTCGCCAGGAATGTTGTCTAATATACCGCCGAGATGTTAGGTTGGGTTAGGTTTGGTAATATTATGTTATTGATGTATATGAATGTCAAACGGAGACGTAGAGGCCAACTCGCCAGGAATGTGGTCAAATATTACCGCCGAGATGTTAGGTTGTGTTAGGTTAGCTTATATTACGTTATTGATGTATATAAGGGTCCCACGGAGACGTAGAGGCCAACTCGCCAGGAATGTGGTCAAATATTACCGCCGAGATGTTAGGTTGGGTTAGGTTAGGTTATATTACGTTATTGATATATATAAAGGTCCCACGAAGACTTAGAGGCCAAAAAGACTGGAATGTGGTCAAATATTACCGCCGAAATGTTAGATTGGGTTAGGTTAGGTTATATTACGTTATTGAAGTATATAAATATCCCACGGAGACGTAGAGGCCAACTCGCCAGGAATGTTGTCAAATATTACCGCCGAGATGATAGGTTGGATTAGGTTCGGTTATATTACGTTATTGATGTATATAAAGGTCCCAGGGAGACATAGAGGCCAACTCGCCAGGAATGTTGTCAAATATTACCGCCGAGATGATAGGTTGGGTTAGGTTAGGTTATATTACGTTATTGCTGTATGTGAAGGTCAAACGGAGACGTAGAGGCCAACGCGCCAGGAATGATGTCAAATATTACCGCCGACATGTTAGGTTGGGTTAGGTTTGGTTATCTTATGTTATAGATGTATATAAGGGTCCACGGAGACGGAGAAGCCAACTCGCCAGGAATCTTGTCAAATATTCCCGCCGAGATGATAGGTTGGGTTAGGTTAAGGTATATTACGTTATTGATGTATACGAAATTCAAACGGTGACGTAGAAGTCAAATCGCCAGGAATGTTGTCAAATATTTCCGCCGAGATGTTAGGTTGGGTTAGGTTAAGTTATATTACTTTATTGATGTATATAAGGGTCCCACGGAGACGGAGAAGCCAACTCGCCAGGAATGTTGTCAAATATTACCGCCGAGATGTTATGTTGGGTTAGGTTAGGTTATATTACGTTATTGATGTATATGAAGATCAAACGGAGACGTAGAGGACAAAAAGATTGGAATGTGGTCAAATATTACCGCCGAGATGTTAGGTTGGGTTAGGTTAGGTTATATTACGTTATTGATGTATATAAAGGTCCCAAGGAGACGTAGAGGCCAACTCGCCAGGAATGTTGTCAAATTATACCGCCGAGATGTTAGATTGGGTTACGTTAGCTTATATTATGTTATTGATGTATATAAAGGTCCCACGGACACGTAGAGGCCAACTCGCCAGGAATGTGGTCAAATATTACCGACGAGATGTTAGGTTGGGTTAGGTTAGGTTATATTACGTTATTGATGTATATAAAGGTCCCAGGGAGACGTAGATGCCAACTCGCCAGGAATGTTGTCAAATATTACCGCCGAGATGTTACGTTGGGTTAGGTTAGCTTATATTAAGTTATTGATATATATAAAGGTCCCACGTAGACGTAGAGGCCAACTCACCAGGAATGTTGTCAAATCATACCGCCGAGATGTTAGGTTGGGTTAGGTTAGGTTATATTACGTTATTGATGTATATAAAGGTCCACGGAGACGTAGAGACCAACAAGCCAGGAATGTGGTCAAATATTACCGCCGAGATGTTAGATTGGGTTAGGTTAGCTTATATTATGTTATTGATGTATATAAAGGTCCCACGGAGACGTAGAGGCCAACTCGCCAGGAATGTTGTCAAATATTACCGCCGAGATGATAGGTTGGGTTAGGTTCGGTTATATTACGTTATTGATGTATATAAAGGTCCCACGGAGACTTAGAGGCCAACAAGCCAGGAATGTTGTCAAATATTACCGCCGAGATGTTAGGTTGGGTTAGGTTAGGTTATATTACGTTATTGATGTATATAAAGGTCCCACGGAGACGTAGAGGCCAACTCGCCAGGAATGTTGTCAAATATTACCGCCGAGATGTTAGGTTGGATAAGGTTTGGTTATATTACGTTATTGATGTATATAAAGGTCCCACGAAGACGAAGAAGCCAACAAGCCAGGAATGTGGTCAAACATTACCGCCGAGATGTTAGGTTGGATTAGGTTAGGTTACATTATGTTATAGATGTATATAAAGGTCCAACGGAATCGTAGAGGCCAACAAGTCAGGAATGTGGTCAAATATTACCGCCGAGATTTTAGGTTGGGTTAAGTTAGGTTATATTACGTTATAGATGTATATAAAGATCCCAAGGAGACGTAGAGGCCAACTCGCCAGGAATGTTGTCAAATATTACAGCGGAAATGTTAGGTTTGGTTAGGTTAGGGTATATTACGTTATTGACGTATATGAGGGTTACACGTAGACGTAGAGCTCAACTCGTCAGGAATGTTGTCAAATATTACCGCCGACATGTTAGGTTGGATAAGGTTTGGTTATATTACGTTATTGATGTATATAAAGGTCCCACGAAGACGAAGAAGCCAACAAGCCAGGAATGTGGTCAAATATTACCGCCGAGATGTTAGATTGGGTTAGGTTGGGTTATATTACGTTATTGATGTATATAAAGGTCCCACGTAGACGTAGAGGCCAACTCGCCAGGAATGTTGTCAAATATTACCGCCGAGATGTTAGGTTGGGTTAGGTTAGGTTATATTACGTTATTGATGTATATAAAGGTCCCACGGAGACGTAGAGGCCAACAGGCCAGGAATGTGTTCAAATATTACCGCCGAGATGTTAGATTGGGGTAGGATAGCTTATATTATGTTATTGATGTATATAAAGGTCCCACGGAGACGTAGAGCCAACTCGCCAGGAATGTTGTCAAATATTACCGCCGAGATGATAGGTTGGGTTAGGTTCGGTTATATTACGTTATTGATGTATATAAAGGTCCCACGGAGACTTAGAGGCCAACAAGCCAGGAATGTTGTCAAATATTACCGCCGAGATGTTAGGTTGGGTTAGGTTAGGTTATATTACGTTATTGATGTATATAAAGGTCCCAAGGAGACGTAGAGGCCAACTCGCCAGGAATGTTGTCAAATATTACCGCCGAGATGTTAGGTTGGGTTAGGTTAGGTTATATTACGTTATTGACGTATGTGAGGGTTACACGGAGACGTAGAGCTCAACTCGTCAGGATTGTTGTCAAATATTACCGCCGACATGTTAGGTTGGATAAGGTTTGGTTATATTACGTTACTGATGTATATGAAGGTCAAACGGAGACGTAGAGACCAACTCGCCAGGAATATTGTCAAATATTACCGCCGAGATGTTAGGTTGGGTTAGGTTAGGTTACAGTATGTTATAGATGTATATAAAGGTCCAACGGAATCGTAGAGGCCAACAAGTCAGGAATGTGGTCAAATATTACCGCCGAGATTTTAGGTTGGGTTAGGTTAGGTTATATTACGTTATTGACGTATATGAGGGTTACACGGAGACGTAGAGTTCAACTCGTCAGGAATGTTGTCAAATATTACCGCCGACATGTTAGGTTGGATAAGGTTTGGTTATATTACGTTATTGATGTATATAAAGGTCCCACGAAGACGAAGAAGCCAACAAGCCAGGAATGTGGTCAAATATTACCGCCGAGATGTTAGATTGGGTTAGGTTGGGTTATATTACGTTATTGATGTATATAAAGGTCCCACGTAGACGTAGAGGCCAACTCGCCAGGAATGTTGTCAAATATTACCGCCGAGATGTTAGGTTGGGTTAGGTTAGGTTATATTACGTTATTGATGTATATAAAGGTCCCACGGAGACGTAGAGGCCAACAAGCCAGGAATGCGGTCAAATATTACCGCCGAGATGTTAGATTGGGTTACGTTAGCTTATATTATGTTATTGATGTATATAAAGGTCCCACGGAGACGTAGAGGCCAACTCGCCAGGAATGTTTTCAAACATTACCGCCGAGATGTTATGTTGGGTTAGGTTAGGTTACATTATGTTATAGATGTATATAAAGTTCCAACGGAATCGTAGAGGCCAACAAGTCAGGAATGTGGTCAAATATTACCGCCGAGATTTTAGGTTGGGTTAAGTTAGGTTATATTACGTTATAGATGTATATAAAGATCCCAAGGAGACGTAGAGGCCAACGCGCCAGGAATGATGTCAAATATTACCGCCGACATGTTAGGTTGGGTTAGGTTTGGTTATCTTATGTTATTGATGTATATAAGCGTCCACGGAGACGGAGAAGCCAACTCACCAGGAATCTTGTCAAATATTCCCGCCGAGATGATAGGTTGGGTTAGGTTAAGGTATATTACGTTATTGATGTATACGAAATTCAAACGGTGACGTAGAAGCCAACTCGCCATGAATGTTGTCAAATATTACCCCCGACATGTTAGGTTTGGTTAGGTTAGGTTATATTACGTTATTGACGTATATGAAGGTCAAACGGAGACGTAGAGCTCAACTCGCCAGGAATGTTGTCAAATATTACCGCCGAGGTGTTAGCTTGGGTTAGGTTAGGTTATATTACGTTATTGATGTATATAAAGGTCCCACGGATACGTAGAGTCCAACAAGCCAGAAATGTGGTCAAATATTACCGCCGAGATGTTAGATTGGGATAGGTTAGCTTATATTATGTTATTGATGTATATAAAGGTCCCGCGGAGACGTAGAGCCAACTCGCCAGGAATGTGGTCAAATATTACCGCCGAGATGTTAGGTTGGGTTAGGTTAGGTTATATTACGTTATTGATGTATATGAAGATCAAGCGAAGACGTAGAGGCCAACTAGCCAGGAATGATGTCAAATACTACCGCCGACATGTTAGGTTGTGTTAGGTTTGGTTATATTATGTTATAGATGTATATAAGGGTCCACGGAGACGGAGAAGCCAACTCGCCAGGAATCTTGTCAAATATTCCCGCCGAGATGATAGGTTGGGTTAGGTTAAGGTATATTACGTTATTGATGTATACGAAATTCAAACGGTGACGTAGAAGTCAAATCGCCAGGAATGTTGTCAAATATTTCCGCCGAGATGTTAGGTTGGGTTAGGTTAAGTTATATTACGTTATTGATGTATATAAAGGTCCCACGGAGACGTAGAGTCCAACAAGCCAGGAATGTGGTCCAATATTACCGCCGAGATGTTAGATTGGGATAGGTTAGCTTATATTATGTTATTGATGTATATAAAGGTCCCACGGAGACGTAGAGCCAACTCGCCAGGAATGTTGTCAAATATTACCGCGGAAATGTTAGGTTGGATTAGGTTAGGTTATATTACGTTATTGATGTATATGAAGGTCAAACGGAGACGTAGAGGCCAAATCGCCAGGAATGTTGTCAAATATTACCGCCGAGATGATAGGTTGGGTTAGGTTAGGTTATATTACGTTATTGCTGTATATGAAGGTCAAACGGAGACGTAGAGGCCAACTCGCCAGGAATGTGGTCAAATATTACCGCCGAGATGTTAGGTTGGGTTAGGTTAGCTTATATTACGTTATTGATGTATATAAGGGTCCCACGGAGACGTAGAGGCCAACTCGCCAGGAATGTGGTCAAATATTACCGCCGAGATGTTAGGTTGGGTTAGGTTAGGTTATATTACGTTATTGATGTATATAAAGGTCCCACGAAGACTTAGAGGCCAAAAAGACTGGAATGTGGTCAAATATTACCGCCGAAATGTTAGATTGGGTTAGGTTAGGTTATATTACGTTATTGAAGTATATAAATATCCCACGGAGACGTAGAGGCCAACTCGCCAGGAATGTTGTCAAATATTACCGCCGAGATGATAGGTTGGGTTAGGTTCGGTTATATTACGTTATTGATGTATATAAAGGTCCCAGGGAGACATAGAGGCCAACTCGCCAGGAATGTTGTCAAATATTACCGCCGAGATGATAGGTTGGGTTAGGTTAGGTTATATTACGTTATTGCTGTATATGAAGGTCAAACGGAGACGTAGAGGCCAACGCGCCGGGAATGATGTCAAATATTACCGCCGACATGTTAGGTTGGGTTAGGTTTGGTTATCTTATGTTATTGATGTATATAAGCGTCCACGGAGACGGAGAAGCCAACTCACCAGGAATCTTGTCAAATATTCCCGCCGAGATGATAGGTTAGGTTAGGTTAAGGTATATTACGTTATTGATGTATACGAAATTCAAACGGTGACGTAGAAGCCAACTCGCCATGAATGTTGTCAAATATTACCCCCGACATGTTAGGTTTGGTTAGGTTAGGTTATATTACGTTATTGACGTATACGAAGGTCAAACGGAGACGTAGAGCTCAACTCGCCAGGAATGTTGTCAAATATTACCGCCGAGGTGTTAGCTTGGGTTAGGTTAGGTTATATTACGTTATTGATGTATATAAAGGTCCCACGGATACGTAGAGTCCAACAAGCCAGAAATGTGGTCAAATATTACCGCCGAGATGTTAGATTGGGATAGGTTAGCTTATATTATGTTATTGATGTATATAAAGGTCCCGCGGAGACGTAGAGCCAACTCGCCAGGAATGTGGTCAAATATTACCGCCGAGATGTTAGGTTGGTTTAGGTTAGGTTATATTACGTTATTGATGTATATGAAGATCAAGCGAAGACGTAGAGGCCAACTAGCCAGGAATGATGTCAAATACTACCGCCGACATGTTAGGTTGTGTTAGGTTTGGTTATATTATGTTATAGATGTATATAAGGGTCCACGGAGACGGAGAAGCCAACTCGCCAGGAATCTTGTCAAATATTCCCGCCGAGATGATAGGTTGGGTTAGGTTAAGGTATATTACGTTATTGATGTATACGAAATTCAAACGGTGACGTAGAAGTCAAATCGCCAGGAATGTTGTCAAATATTTCCGCCGAGATGTTAGGTTGGGTTAGGTTAAGTTATATTACGTTATTGATGTATATAAAGGTCCCACGGAGACGTAGAGTCCAACAAGCCAGGAATGTGGTCCAATATTACCGCCGAGATGTTAGATTGGGATAGGTTAGCTTATATTATGTTATTGATGTATATAAAGGTCCCACGGAGACGTAGAGCCAACTCGCCAGGAATGTTGTCAAATATTACCGCGGAAATGTTAGGTTGGATTAGGTTAGGTTATATTACGTTATTGATGTATATGAAGGTCAAACGGAGACGTAGAGGCCAACTCGCCAGGAATGTTGTCTAATATACCGCCGAGATGTTAGGTTGGGTTAGGTTTGGTAATATTATGTTATTGATGTATATGAATGTCAAACGGAGACGTAGAGGCCAACTCGCCAGGAATGTGGTCAAATATTACCGCCGAGATGTTAGGTTGTGTTAGGTTAGCTTATATTACGTTATTGATGTATATAAGGGTCCCACGGAGACATAGAGGCCAACTCGCCAGGAATGTGGTCAAATATTACCGCCGAGATGTTAGGTTGGGTTAGGTTAGGTTATATTACGTTATTGATATATATAAAGGTCCCACGAAGACTTAGAGGCCAAAAAGACTGGAATGTGGTCAAATATTACCGCCGAAATGTTAGATTGGGTTAGGTTAGGTTATATTACGTTATTGAAGTATATAAATATCCCACGGAGACGTAGAGGCCAACTCGCCAGGAATGTTGTCAAATATTACCGCCGAGATGATAGGTTGGATTAGGTTCGGTTATATTACGTTATTGATGTATATAAAGGTCCCAGGGAGACATAGAGGCCAACTCGCCAGGAATGTTGTCAAATATTACCGCCGAGATGATAGGTTGGGTTAGGTTAGGTTATATTACGTTATTGCTGTATATGAAGGTCAAACGGAGACGTAGAGGCCAACGCGCCAGGAATGATGTCAAATATTACCGCCGACATGTTAGGTTGGGTTAGGTTTGGTTATCTTATGTTATTGATGTATATAAGGGTCCACGGAGACGGAGAAGCCAACTCACCAGGAATCTTGTCAAATATTCCCGCCGAGATGATAGGTTGGGTTAGGTTAAGGTATATTACGTTATTGATGTATACGAAATTCAAACGGTGACGTAGAAGCCAACTCGCCATGAATGTTGTCAAATATTACCCCCGACATGTTAGGTTTGGTTAGGTTAGGTTATATTACGTTATTGACGTATATGAAGGTCAAACGGAGACGTAGAGCTCAACTCGCCAGGAATGTTGTCAAATATTACCGCCGAGATGTTAGCTTGGGTTAGGTTAGGTTATATTACGTTATTGATGTATATAAAGGTCCCACGGATACGTAGAGTCCAACAAGCCAGAAATGTGGTCAAATATTACCGCCGAGATGTTAGATTGGGATAGGTTAGCTTATATTATGTTATTGATGTATATAAAGGTCCCGCGGAGACGTAGAGCCAACTCGCCAGGAATGTGGTCAAATATTACCGCCGAGATGTTAGGTTGGGTTAGGTTAGGTTATATTACGTTATTGATGTATATGAAGATCAAACGAAGACGTAGAGGCCAACTAGCCAGGAATGATGTCAAATACTACCGCCGACATGTTAGGTTGTGTTAGGTTTGGTTATATTATGTTATAGATGTATATAAGGGTCCACGGAGACGGAGAAGCCAACTCGCCAGGAATCTTGTCAAATATTCCCGCCGAGATGATAGGTTGGGTTAGGTTAAGGTATATTACATTATTGATGTATACGAAATTCAAACGGTGACGTAGAAGTCAAATCGCCAGGAATGTTGTCAAATATTTCCGCCGAGATGTTAGGTTGGGTTAGGTTAAGTTATATTACTTTATTGATGTATATAAGGGTCCCACGGAGACGGAGAAGCCAACTCGCCAGGAATGTTGTCAAATATTACCGCCGAGATGTTATGTTGGGTTAGGTTAGGTTATATTACGTTATTGATGTATATGAAGATCAAACGGAGACGTAGAGGACAAAAAGACTGGAATGTGGTCAAATATTACCGCCGAGATGTTAGGTTGGGTTAGGTTAGGTTATATTACGTTATTGATGTATATAAAGGTCCCAAGGAGACGTAGAGGCCAACTCGCCAGGAATGTGGTCAAATATTACCGCCGAGATGTTAGGTTGGGTTAGGTTAGGTTATATTACATTATTGATGTATGTAAAGATCCCAAGGAGACGTAGAGGCCAACTCGCCAGGAATGTTGTCAAATATTACCGCCGCGATGTTAGGTTAGGTTAGGTTAGGTTATATTACGTTATTGATGTATATGAAGATCAAACGAAGACGTAGAGGCCAAAAAGACTGGAATGTGGTCAAATATTACCGCCGAGATGTTAGATTGGGTTAGGTTGGGTTATATTACGTTATTGATGTATATAAAGGTCCCACGTAGACGTAGAGGCCAACTCGCCAGGAATGTTGTCAAATATTACCGCCGAGATGTTAGGTTGGGTTAGGTTAGGTTATATTACGTTATTGATGTATATAAAGGTCCCACGGAGACGTAGAGGCCAACAAGCCAGGAATGTGTTCAAATATTACCGCCGAGATGTTAGATTGGGGTAGGATAGCTTATATTATGTTATTGATGTATATAAAGGTCCCACGGAGACGTAGAGCGAACTCGCCAGGAATGTTGTCAAATATTACCGCGGAAATGTTAGGTTGGATTAGGTTAGGTTATATTACGTTATTGATGTATATGAAGGTCAAACGGAGACGTAGATGCCAACTCGCCAGGAATGTTGTTAAATATTACCGCCGAGATGTTAGGTTGGGTTAGGTTAGGTTACATTATGTTATAGATGTATATAAAGGTCCAACGGAATCGTAGAGGCCAACAAGTCAGGAATGTGGTCAAATATTACCGCCGAGATTTTAGGATGGGTTAAGTTAGGTTATATTACGTTATAGATGTATATAAAGATCCCAAGGAGACGTAGAGGCCAACACGCCAGGAATGTTGTCAAATATTACAGCGGAAATGTTAGGTTTGGTTAGGTTAGGTTATATTACGTTATTGACGTATATGAGGGTTACACGAAGACGTAGAGCTCAACTCGTCAGGAATGTTGTCAAATATTACCGCCGACATGTTAGGTTGGATAAGGTTTGGTTATATTACGTTATTGATGTATATAAAGGTCCCAGGGAGACGTAGATGCCAACTCGCCAGGAATGTTGTCAAATATTACCGCCGAGATGATAGGTTGGGTTAGGTTGGGTTATATTACGTTATTGATGTATATAAAGGTCCCACGTAGACGTAGAGGCCAACTCGCCAGGAATGTTTTCAAACATTACCGCCGAGATGTTAGGTTGGGTTAGGTTAGGTTACATTATGTTATAGATGTATATAAAGGTCCAACGGAATCGTAGAGGCCAACAAGTCAGGAATGTGGTCAAATATTACCGCCGAGATTTTAGGTTGGGTTAAGTTAGGTTATATTACGTTATAGATGTATATAAAGATCCCAAGGAGACGTAGAGGCCAACTCGCCAGGAATGTTGTCAAATATTACAGCGGAAATGTTAGGTTTGGTTAGGTTAGGTTATATTACGTTATTGACGTATATGAGGGTTACACGGAGACGTAGAGCTCAACTCGTCAGGAATGTTGTCAAATATTACCGCCGACATGTTATGTTGGATAAGGTTTGGTTATATTACGTTATTGATGTATATAAAGTTCCCACGAAGACGAAGAAGCCAACAAGCCAGGAATGTGGTCAAATATTACCGCCGAGATGTTAGATTGGGTTAGGTTGGGTTATATTACGTTATTGATGTATATAAAGGTCCCACGTAGACGTAGAGGCCGACTCGCCAGGAATGTTGTCAAATATTACCGCCGAGATGTTAGGTTGGGTTAGGTTAAGTTATATTACGTTATTGATGTATATAAGGGTCCCACGGAGACGGAGAAGCCAACTCGCCAGGAATGTTGTCAAATATTACCGCCGAGATGTTAGGTTGGGTTAGGTTAGGTTATATTACGTTATTGATGTATATGAAGATCAAACGGAGACGTAGAGGCCAAAAAGACTGGAATGTGGTCAAATATTACCGCCGAAATGTTAGATTGGGTTAGGTTAGGTTATATTACGTTATAGATGTATATAAAGATCCCAAGGAGACGTAGAGGCCAACTCGCCAGGAATGTTGTCAAATATTACCGCCGAGATGATAGGTTGGGTTAGGTTCGGTTATATTACGTTATTGATGTATATAAAGGTCCCACGTAGACTTAGAGGCCAACAAGCCAGGAATGTGGTCATATATTACCGCCGAGATGTTAGATTGGGTTAGGTTAGCTTATATTATGTTATTGATGTATATAAAGGTCCACGGAGACGTAGAGGCCAACTCGCCAGGAATGCGGACAAATATTACCGCCGAGATGTTAGGTTGGGTTAGGTTAGGTTATATTACGTTATTGATGTATATAAAGGTCCCACGGAGACGTAGAGGCCAACTCGCCAGGAATGTGGTCAAATATTACCGCCGAGATGTTAGGTTGGGTTAGGTTAGGTTATATTACGTTATTGATGTATATAAAGGTCCCACGAAGACTTAGAGGCCAAAAAGACTGGAATGTGGTCAAATATTACCGCCGAAATGTGAGATTGGGTTAGGTTAGGTTATATTACGTTATTGAAGTATATAAATATCCCACGGAGACGTAGAGGCCAACTCGCCAGGAATGTTGTCAAATATTACCGCCGAGATGATAGGTTGGGTTAGGTTCGGTTATATTACGTTATTGATGTATATAAAGGTCCCAGGGAGACATAGAGGCCAACTCGCCAGGAATGTTGTCAAATATTACCGCCGAGATGATAGGTTGGGTTAGGTTAGGTTATATTACGTTATTGCTGTATATGAAGGTCAAACGGAGACGTAGAGGCCAACGCGCCAGGAATGATGTCAAATATTACCGCCGACATGTTAGGTTGGGTTAGGTTTGGTTATCTTATGTTATTGATGTATATAAGGGTCCACGGAGACGGAGAAGCCAACTCACCAGGAATCTTGTCAAATATTCCCGCCGAGATGATAGGTTGGGTTAGGTTAAGGTATATTACGTTATTGATGTATACGAAATTCAAACGGTGACGTAGAAGCCAACTCGCCATGAATGTTGTCAAATATTACCCCCGACATGTTAGGTTTGGTTAGGTTAGGTTATATTACGTTATTGACGTATATGAAGGTCAAACGGAGACGTAGAGCTCAAATCGCCAGGAATGTTGTCAAATATTTCCGCCGAGATGTTAGCTTGGGTTAGGTTAAGTTATATTACGTTATTGATGTATATAAAGGTCCCACGGAGACGTAGAGTCCAACAAGCCAGGAATGTGGTCCAATATTACCGCCGAGATGTTAGATTGGGATAGGTTAGCTTATATTATGTTATTGATGTATATAAAGATCCCACGGAGACGTAGAGCCAACTCGCCAGGAATGTTGTCAAATATTACCGCGGAAATGTTAGGTTGGATTAGGTTAGGTTATATTACGTTATTGATGTATATGAAGGTCAAACGGAGACGTAGAGGCCAACTCGCCAGGAATGTTGTCTAATATACCGCCGAGATGTTAGGTTGGGTTAGGTTTGGTAATATTATGTTATTGATGTATATGAATGTCAAACGGAGACGTAGAGGCCAACTCGCCAGGAATGTGGTCAAATATTACCGCCGAGATGTTAGGTTGGGTTAGGTTAGCTTATATTACGTTATTGATGTATATAAGGGTCCCACGGAGACGTAGAGGCCAACTCACCAGGAATGTGGTCAAATATTACCGCCGAGATGTTAGGTTGGGTTAGGGTAGGTTATATTACGTTATTGCTGTATATGAAGGTCAAACGGAGACGTAGAGGCCAACGCGCCAGGAATGATGTCAAATATTACCGCCGACATGTTAGGTTGGGTTAAGTTTGGTTATCTTATGTTATTGATGTATATAAGGGTCCACGGAGACGGAGAAGCCAACTCACCAGGAATCTTGTCAAATATTCCCGCCGAGATGATAGGTTGGGTTAGGTTAAGGTATATTACGTTATTGATGTATACGAAATTCAAACGGTGACGTAGAAGCCAACTCGCCATGAATGTTGTCAAATATTACCCCCGACATGTTAGGTTTGGTTAGGTTAGGTTATATTACGTTATTGACGTATATGAAGGTCAAACGGAGACGTAGAGCTCAACTCGCCAGGAATGTTGTCAAACATTACCGCCGAGATGTTAGCTTGGGTTAGGTTAGGTTATATTACGTTATTGATGTATATAAAGGTCCCACGGATACGTAGAGTCCAACAAGCCAGAAATGTGGTCAAATATTACCGCCGAGATGTTAGATTGGGATAGGTTAGCTTATATTATGTTATTGATGTATATAAAGGTCCCGCGGAGACGTAGAGCCAACTCGCCAGGAATGTGGTCAAATATTACCGCCGAGATGTTAGGTTGGGTTAGGTTAGGTTATATTACGTTATTGATGTATATGAAGATCAAACGAAGACGTAGAGGCCAACTAGCCAGGAATGATGTCAAATACTACCGCCGACATGTTAGGTTGTGTTAGGTTTGGTTATATTATGTTATAGATGTATATAAGGATCCACGGAGACGGAGAAGCCAACTCGCCAGGAATCTTGTCAAATATTCCCGCCGAGATGATAGGTTGGGTTAGGTTAAGGTATATTACGTTATTGATGTATACGAAATTCAAACGGTGACGTAGAAGTCAAATCGCCAGGAATGTTGTCAAATATTTCCGCCGAGATGTTAGGTTGGGTTAGGTTAAGTTATATTACGTTATTGATGTATATAAAGGTCCCACGGAGACGTAGAGTCCAACAAGCCAGGAATGTGGTCCAATATTACCGCCGAGATGTTAGATTGGGATAGGTTAGCTTATATTATGTTATTGATGTATATAAAGATCCCACTGAGACGTAGAGCCAACTCGCCAGGAATGTTGTCAAATATTACCGCGGAAATGTTAGGTTGGATTAGGTTAGGTTATATTACGTTATTGATGTATATGAAGGTCAAACGGAGACGTAGAGGCCAACTCGCCAGGAATGTTGTCTAATATACCGCCGAGATGTTAGGTTGGGTTAGGTTTGGTAATATTATGTTATTGATGTATATGAATGTCAAACGGAGACGTAGAGGCCAAATCGCCAGGAATGTGGTCAAATATTACCGCCGAGATGTTAGGTTGGGTTAGGTTAGCTTATATTACGTTATTGATGTATATAAGGGTCCCACGGAGACGTAGAGGCCAACTCGCCAGGAATGTGGTCAAATATTACCGCCGAGATGTTAGGTTGGGTTAGGTTAGGTTATATTACGTTATTGATGCATATGAGGGTCCCACGGAGACGGAGAAGCCAACTCACCAGGAATCTTGTCAAATATTCCCGCCGAGATGATAGGTTGGGTTAGGTTAAGGTATATTACGTTATTGATGTATACGAAATTCAAACGGTGACGTAGAAGCCAACTCGCCATGAATGTTGTCAAATATTACCCCCGACATGTTAGGTTTAGTTAGGTTAGGTTATATTACGTTATTGACGTATATGAAGGTCAAACGGAGACGTAGAGCTCAACTCGCCGGGAATGTTGTCAAATATTACCGCCGAGATGTTAGCTTGGGTTAGGTTAGGTTATATTACGTTATTGATGTATATAAAGGTCCCACGGATACGTAGAGTCCAACAAGCCAGAAATGTGGTCAAATATTACCGCCGAGATGTTAGATTGGGATAGGTTAGCTTATATTATGTTATTGATGTATATAAAGGTCCCGCGGTGACGTAGAGCCAACTCGCCAGGAATGTGGTCAAATATTACCGCCGAGATGTTAGGTTGGGTTAGGTTAGGTTATATTACGTTATTGATGTATATGAAGATCAAACGAAGACGTAGAGGCCAACTAGCCAGGAATGATGTCAAATACTACCGCCGACATGTTAGGTTGTGTTAGGTTTGGTTATATTATGTTATAGATGTATATAAGGATCCACGGAGACGGAGAAGCCAACTCGCCAGGAATCTTGTCAAATATTCCCGCCGAGATGATAGGTTGGGTTAGGTTAAGGTATATTACGTTATTGATGTATACGAAATTCAAACGGTGACGTAGAAGTCAAATCGCCAGGAATGTTGTCAAATATTTCCGCCGAGATGTTAGGTTGGGTTAGGTTAAGTTATATTACGTTATTGATGTATATAAAGGTCCCACGGAGACGTAGAGTCCAACAAGCCAGGAATGTGGTCCAATATTACCGCCGAGATGTTAGATTGGGATAGGTTAGCTTATATTATGTTATTGATGTATATAAAGATCCCACTGAGACGTAGAGCCAACTCGCCAGGAATGTTGTCAAATATTACCGCGGAAATGTTAGGTTGGATTAGGTTAGGTTATATTACGTTATTGATGTATATGAAGGTCAAACGGAGACGTAGAGGCCAACTCGCCAGGAATGTTGTCTAATATACCGCCGAGATGTTAGGTTGGGTTAGGTTTGGTAATATTATGTTATTGATGTATATGAATGTCAAACGGAGACGTAGAGGCCAAATCGCCAGGAATGTGGTCAAATATTACCGCCGAGATGTTAGGTTGGGTTAGGTTAGCTTATATTACGTTATTGATGTATATAAGGGTCCCACGGAGACGTAGAGGCCAACTCGCCAGGAATGTGGTCAAATATTACCGCCGAGATGTTAGGTTGGGTTAGGTTAGGTTATATTACGTTATTGATGTATATAAAGGTCCCACGAAGACTTAGAGGCCAAAAAGACTGGAATGTGATCAAATATTACCGCCGAAATGTTAGATTGGGTTAGGTTAGGTTATATTACGTTATTGAAGTATATAAATATCCCACGGAGACGTAGAGGCCAACTCGCCAGGAATGTTGTCAAATATTACCGCCGAGATGATAGGTTGGGTTAGGTTCGGTTATATTACGTTATTGATGTATATAAAGGTCCCAAGGAGACGTAGAGGCCAACTCGCCAGGAATGTGGTCAAATATTACCGCCGAGATGTTAGGTTGGGTTAGGTTAGGTTATATTACGTTATTGATGTATATAAAGATCCCAAGGAGACGTAGAGGCCAACTCGCCAGGAATGTTGTCAAATATTACCGCCGCGATGTTAGGTTAGGTTAGGTTAGGTTATATTACGTTATTGATGTATATAAAGGTCCCACGAAGACTTAGAGGCCAAAAAGACTGGAATGTGGTCAAATATTACCGCCGAAATGTTAGATTGGGTTAGGTTAGGTTATATTACGTTATTGATGCATATGAGGGTCCCACGGAGACGGAGAAGCCAACTCACCAGGAATCTTGTCAAATATTCCCGCCGAGATGATAGGTTGGGTTAGGTTAAGGTATATTACGTTATTGATGTATACGAAATTCAAACGGTGACGTAGAAGCCAACTCGCCATGAATGTTGTCAAATATTACCCCCGACATGTTAGGTTTAGTTAGGTTAGGTTATATTACGTTATTGACGTATATGAAGGTCAAACGGAGACGTAGAGCTCAACTCGCCAGGAATGTTGTCAAATATTACCGCCGAGATGTTAGCTTGGGTTAGGTTAGGTTATATTACGTTATTGATGTATATAAAGGTCCCACGGATACGTAGAGTCCAACAAGCCAGAAATGTGGTCAAATATTACCGCCGAGATGTTAGATTGGGATAGGTTAGCTTATATTATGTTATTGATGTATATAAAGGTCCCGCGGTGACGTAGAGCCAACTCGCCAGGAATGTGGTCAAATATTACCGCCGAGATGTTAGGTTGGGTTAGGTTAGGTTATATTACGTTATTGATGTATATGAAGATCAAACGAAGACGTAGAGGCCAACTAGCCAGGAATGATGTCAAATACTACCGCCGACATGTTAGGTTGTGTTAGGTTTGGTTATATTATGTTATAGATGTATATAAGGGTCCACGGAGACGGAGAAGCCAACTCGCCAGGAATCTTGTCAAATATTCCCGCCGAGATGATAGGTTGGGTTAGGTTAAGGTATATTACGTTATTGATGTATACGAAATTCAAACGGTGACGTAGAAGTCAAATCGCCAGGAATGTTGTCAAATATTTCCGCCGAGATGTTAGGTTGGGTTAGGTTAAGTTATATTACGTTATTGATGTATATAAAGGTCCCACGGAGACGTAGAGTCCAACAAGCCAGGAATGTGGTCCAATATTACCGCCGAGATGTTAGATTGGGATAGGTTAGCTTATATTATGTTATTGATGTATATAAAGGTCCCACGGAGACGTAGAGCCAACTCGCCAGGAATGTTGTCAAATATTACCGCGGAAATGTTAGGTTGGATTAGGTTAGGTTATATTACGTTATTGATGTATGTGAAGGTCAAACGGAGACGTAGAGGCCAACTCGCCAGGAATGTTGTCTAATATACCGCCGAGATGTTAGGTTGGGTTAGGTTTGGTAATATTATGTTATTGATGTATATGAATGTCAAACGGAGACGTAGAGGCCAACTCGCCAGGAATGTGGTCAAATATTACCGCCGAGATGTTAGGTTGGGTTAGGTTAGCTTATATTACGTTATTGATGTATATAAGGGTCCCACGGAGACGTAGAGGCCAACTCGCCAGGAATGTGGTCAAATATTACCGCCGAGATGTTAGGTTGGGTTAGGTTAGGTTATATTACGTTATTGATGTATATAAAGGTCCCACGAAGACTTAGAGGCCAAAAAGACTGGAATGTGGTCAAATATTACCGCCGAAATGTTAGATTGGGTTAGGTTAGGTTATATTACGTTATTGAAGTATATAAATATCCCACGGAGACGTAGAGGCCAACTCGCCAGGAATGTTGTCAAATATTACCGCCGAGATGATAGGTTGGGTTAGGTTCGGTTATATTACGTTATTGATGTATATAAAGGTCCCAGGGAGACATAGAGGCCAACTCGCCAGGAATGTTGTCCAATATTACCGCCGAGATGATAGGTTGGGTTAGGTTAGGTTATATTACGTTATTGCTGTATATGAAGGTCAAACGGAGACGTAGAGGCCAACGCGCCAGGAATGATGTCAAATATTACCGCCGACATGTTAGGTTGGGTTAGGTTTGGTTATCTTATGTTATTGATGTATATAAGGGTCCACGGAGACGGAGAAGCCAACTCACCAGGAATCTTGTCAAATATTCCCGCCGAGATGATAGGTTGGGTTAGGTTAAGGTATATTACGTTATTGATGTATACGAAATTCAAACGGTGACGTAGAAGCCAACTCGCCATGAATGTTGTCAAATATTACCCCCGACCTGTTAGGTTTGGTTAGGTTAGGTTATATTACGTTATTGACGTATATGAAGGTCAAACGGAGACGTAGAGCTCAACTCGCCAGGAATGTTGTCAAATATTACCGCCGAGATGTTAGCTTGGGTTAGGTTAGGTTATATTACGTTATTGATGAAGATAAAGGTCCCACGGATACGTAGAGTCCAACAAGCCAGAAATGTGGTCAAATATTACCGCCGAGATGTTAGATTGGGATAGGTTAGCTTATATTATGTTATTGATGTATATAAAGGTCCCGCGGAGACGTAGAGGCCAACTCGCCAGGAATGTTGTCAAATATTACCGCCGAGATGATAGGTTGGGTTAGGTTCGGTTATATTACGTTATTGATGTATATAAAGGTCCCAAGGAGACGTAGAGGCCAACTCGCCAGGAATGTGGCCAAATATTACCGCCGAGATGTTAGGTTGGGTTAGGTTAGGTTATATTACGTTATTGATGTATATAAAGGTCCCACGAAGACGGAGAAACCAACAAGTCCGGAATGTGGTCAAATATTACCGCCGAAATGTTAGATTGGGTTATGTTAGGTTATATTACGTTATTGAAGTATATAAATATCCCACGGAGACGTAGAGGCCAACTCGCCAGGAATGTTGTCAAATATTACCGCCGAGATGATAGGTTGGGTTAGGTTCGGTTATATTACGTTATTGATGTATATAAAGGTCCCAGGGAGACATAGAGGCCAAGTCGCCAGGAATGTTGTCAAATATTACCGCCGAGATGATAGGTTGGGTTAGGTTAGGTTATATTACGTTATTGCTGTATATGAAGGTCAAACGGAGACGTAGAGGCCAACGCGCCAGGAATGATGTCAAATATTACCGCCGACATGTTAGGTTGGGTTAGGTTTGGTTATCTTATGTTATTGATGTATATAAGGGTCCACGGAGACGGAGAAGCCAACTCACCAGGAATCTTGTCAAATATTCCCGCCGAGATGATAGGTTGGGTTAGGTTAAGGTATATTACGTTATTGATGTATACGAAATTCAAACGGTGACGTAGAAGCCAACTCGCCATGAATGTTGTCAAATATTACCCCCGACATGTTAGGTTTGGTTAGGTTAGGTTATATTACGTTATTGACGTATATGAAGGTCAAACGGAGACGTAGAGCTCAACTCGCCAGGAATGTTGTCAAATATTACCGCCGAGATGTTAGCTTGGGTTAGGTTAGGTTATATTACGTTATTGATGAATATAAAGGTCCCACGGATACGTAGAGTCCAACAAGCCAGAAATGTGGTCAAATATTACCGCCGAGATGTTAGATTGGGATAGGTTAGCTTATATTATGTTATTGATGTATATAAAGGTCCCGCGGAGACGTAGAGCCAACTCGCCAGGAATGTTGTCAAATATTACCGCCGCGATGTTAGGTTAGGTTAGGTTAGGTTATATTACGTTATTGATGCATATGAAGATCAAACGAAGACGTAGAGGCCAAAAAGACTGGAATGTGGTCAAATATTACCGCCGAAATGTTACATTGGGTTAGGTTAGGTTATATTACGTTATTGAAGTATATAAATTGCCCATGGAGACGTAGAGGCCAACTCGCCAGGAATGTGGCCAAATATTACCGCCGAGATGTTAGGTTGGGTTAGGTTAGGTTATATTACGTTATTGATGTATATAAAGGTCCCACGAAGAGGGAGAAGCCAACAAGCCAGGAATGTGGTCAAATATTACCGCCGAGATGTTAGATTGGGTTAGGTTAACTTATATTATGTTATTGATGTATATAAAGGTCCCACGGAGACGTAGAGGCCAACTCGCCAGGAATGTGGTCAAATATTACCGCCGAGATGTTAGGTTGGGTTAGGTTAGGTTATATTACGTTATTGATGCATATAAGGGTCCCACGGAGACGGAGAAGCCAACGCACCAGGAATCTTGTCAAATATTCCCGCCGAGATGATAGGTTGGGTTAGGTTAAGGTATATTACGTTATTGATGTATACGAAATTCAAACGGTGACGTAGAAGCCAACTCGCCATGAATGTTGTCAAATATTACCCCCGACATGTTAGGTTTGGTTAGGTTAGGTTATATTACGTTATTGACGTATATGAAGGTCAAACGGAGACGTAGAGCTCAACTCGCCAGGAATGTTGTCAAATATTACCGCCGAGATGTTAGCTTGGGTTAGGTTAGGTTATATTACGTTATTGATGTATATAAAGGTCCCACGGATACGTAGAGTCCAACAAGCCAGAAATGTGGTCAAATATTACCGCCGAGATGTTAGATTGGGATAGGTTAGCTTATATTATGTTATTGATGTATATAAAGGTCCCGCGGAGACGTAGAGCCAACACGCCAGGAATGTGGTCAAATATTACCGCCGAGATGTTAGGTTGGGTTAGGTTAGGTTATATTACGTTATTGATGTATATGAAGATCAAACGAAGACGTAGAGGCCAACTAGCCAGGAATGATGTCAAATACTACCGCCGACATGTTAGGTTGTGTTAGGTTTGGTTATATTATGTTATAGATGTATATAAGGGTCGACGGAGATGGAGAAGCCAACTCGCCAGGAATCTTGTCAAATATTCCCGCCGAGATGATAGGTTGGGTTAGGTTAAGGTATATAACGTTATTGATGTATACGATATTCAAACGGTGACGTAGAAGTCAAATCGCCAGGAATGTTGTCAAATATTTCCGCCGAGATGTTAGGTTGGGTTAGGTTAAGTTATATTACGTTATTGATGTATATAAAGGTCCCACGGAGACGTAGAGTCCAACAAGCCAGGAATGTGGTCCAATATTACCGCCGAGATGTTAGATTGGGATAGGTTAGCTTATATTATGTTATTGATGTATATAAAGGTCCCACGGAGACGTAGAGCCAACTCGCCAGGAATGTTGTCAAATATTACCGCGGAAATGTTAGGTTGGATTAGGTTAGGTTATATTACGTTATTGATGTATATGAAGGTCAAACGGAGACGTAGAGGCCAACTCGCCAGGAATGTTGTCTAATATACCGCCGAGATGTTAGGTTGGGTTAGGTTTGGTAATATTATGTTATTGATATATATGAATGTCAAACGGAGACGTAGAGGCCAACTCGCCAGGAATGTGGTCAAATATTACCGCCGAGATGTTAGGTTGGGTTAGGTTAGCTTATATTACGTTATTGATGTATATAAGGGTCCCACGGAGACGTAGAGGCCAACTCGCCAGGAATGTGGTCAAATATTACCGCCGAGATGTTAGGTTGGGTTAGGTTAGGTTATATTACGTTATTGATGTATATAAAGGTCCCACGAAGACTTAGAGGCCAAAAAGACTGGAATGTGGTCAAATATTACCGCCGAAATGTTAGATTGGGTTAGGTTAGGTTATATTACGTTATTGAAGTATATAAATATCCCACGGAGACGTAGAGGCCAACTCGCCAGGAATGTTGTCAAATATTACCGCCGAGATGATAGGTTGGGTTAGGTTCGGTTATATTACGTTATTGATGTATATAAAGGTCCCAGGGAGACATAGAGGCCAACTCGCCAGGAATGTTGTCAAATATTACCGCCGAGATGATAGGTTGGGTTAGGTTAGGTTATATTACGTTATTGCTGTATATGAAGGTCAAACGGAGACGTAGAGGCCAACGCGCCAGGAATGATGTCAAATATTACCGCCGACATGTTAGGTTGGGTTAGGTTTGGTTATCTTATGTTATTGATGTATATAAGGGTCCACGGAGACGGAGAAGCCAACTCACCAGGAATCTTGTCAAATATTCCCGCCGAGATGATAGGTTGGGTTAGGTTAAGGTATATTACGTTATTGATGTATACGAAATTCAAACGGTGACGTAGAAGCCAACTCGCCATGAATGTTGTCAAATATTTCCGCCGAGATGTTAGCTTGGGTTAGGTTAGGTTATATTACGTTATTGATGAATATAAAGGTCCCACGGATACGTAGAGTCCAACAAGCCAGAAATGTGGTCAAATATTACCGCCGAGATGTTAGATTGGGATAGGTTAGCTTATATTATGTTATTGATGTATATAAAGGTCCCGCGGAGACGTAGAGCCAACTCGCCAGGAATGTTGTCAAATACTACCGCCGCGATGTTAGGTTAGGTTAGGTTAGGTTATATTACGTTATTGATGTATATGAAGATCAAACGAAGACGTAGAGGCCAAAAAGACTGGAATGTGGTCAAATATTACCGCCGAAATGTTACATTGGGTTAGGTTAGGTTATATTACGTTATTGAAGTATATAAATTGCCCACGGAGACGTAGAGGCCAACTCGCCAGGAATGTGGCCAAATATTACCGCCGAGATGTTAGGTTGGGTTAGGTTAGGTTATATTACGTTATTGATGTATATAAAGGTCCCACGAAGAGGGAGAAGCCAACAAGCCAGGAATGTGGTCAAATATTACCGCCGAGATGTTAGATTGGGTTAGGTTAACTTATATTATGTTATTGATGTATATAAAGGTCCCACGGAGACGTAGAGGCCAACTCGCCAGGAATGTGGTCAAATATTACCGCCGAGATGTTAGGTTGGGTTAGGTTAGGTTATATTACGTTATTGATGCATATAAGGGTCCCACGGAGACGGAGAAGCCAACGCACCAGGAATCTTGTCAAATATTCCCGCCGAGATGATAGGTTGGGTTAGGTTAAGGTATATTACGTTATTGATGTATACGAAATTCAAACGGTGACGTAGAAGCCAACTCGCCATGAATGTTGTCAAATATTACCCCCGACATGTTAGGTTTGGTTAGGTTAGGTTATATTACGTTATTGACGTATATGAAGGTCAAACGGAGACGTAGAGCTCAACTCGCCAGGAATGTTGTCAAATATTACCGCCGAGATGTTAGCTTGGGTTAGGTTAGGTTATATTACGTTATTGATGTATATAAAGGTCCCACGGATACGTAGAGTCCAACAAGCCAGAAATGTGGTCAAATATTACCGCCGAGATGTTAGATTGGGATAGGTTAGCTTATATTATGTTATTGATGTATATAAAGGTCCCGCGGAGACGTAGAGCCAACTCGCCAGGAATGTGGTCAAATATTACCGCCGAGATGTTAGGTTGGGTTAGGTTAGGTTATATTACGTTATTGATGTATATGAAGATCAAACGAAGACGTAGAGGCCAACTAGCCAGGAATGATGTCAAGTACTACCGCCGACATGTTAGGTTGTGTTAGGTTTGGTTATATTATGTTATAGATGTATATAAGGGTCCACGGAGACGGAGAAGCCAACTCGCCAGGAATCTTGTCAAATATTCCCGCCGAGATGATAGGTTGGGTTAGGTTAAGGTATATAACGTTATTGATGTATACGAAATTCAAACGGTGACGTAGAAGTCAAATCGCCAGGAATGTTGTCAAATATTTCCGCCGAGATGTTAGGTTGGGTTAGGTTAAGTTATATTGCGTTATTGATGTATATAAAGGTCCCACGGAGACGTAGAGTCCAACAAGCCAGGAATGTGGTCCAATATTACCGCCGAGATGTTAGATTGGGATAGGTTAGCTTATATTATGTTATTGATGTATATAAAGGTCCCACGGATACGTAGAGCCAACTCGCCAGGAATGTTGTCAAATATTACCGCGGAAATGTTAGGTTGGATTAGGTTAGGTTATATTACGTTATTGATGTATCTAAAGGTCCCACGGAGACGTAGAGGCCAACAAGACAGGAATGTCGTCAAATATTACCGCCGAGATGATAGGTTGGGTTAGGTTCGGTTATATTACGTTATTGATGTATATAAAGGTCCCAGGGAGACATAGAGGCCAACTCGCCAGGAATGTTGTCAAATATTACCGCCGAGATGATAGGTTGGGTTAGGTTAGGTTATATTACGTTATTGCTGTATATGAAGGTCAAACGGAGACGTAGAGGCCAACGCGCCAGGAATGATGTCAAATATTACCGCCGACATGTTAGGTTGGGTTAGGTTTGGTTATCTTATGTTATTGATGTATATAAGGGTCCACGGAGACGGAGAAGCCAACTCACCAGGAATCTTGTCAAATATTCCCGCCGAGATGATAGGTAGGGTTAGGTTAAGGTATATTACGTTATTGATGTATACGAAATTCAAACGGTGACGTAGAAGCCAACTCGCCATGAATGTCGTCAAATATTACCCCCGACATGTTAGGTTTGGTTAGGTTAGGTCATATTACGTTATTGACGTATATGAAGGTCAAACGGAGACGTAGAGCTCAACTCGCCAGGAATGTTGTCAAATATTACCGCCGAGATGTTAGCTTGGGTTAGGTTAGGTTATATTACGTTATTGATGTATATAAAGGTCCCACGGATACGTAGAGTCCAACAAGCCAGAAATGTGGTCAAATATTACCGCCGAGATGTTAGATTGGGATAGGTTAGCTTATATTATGTTATTGATGTATATAAAGGTCCCGCGGAGACGTAGAGCCAACTCGCCAGGAATGTTGTCAAATACTACCGCCGCGATGTTAGGTTAGGTTAGGTTAGGTTATATTACGTTATTGATGTATATGAAGATCAAACGAAGACGTAGAGGACAAAAAGACTGGAATGTGGTCAAATATTACCGCCGAAATGTTACATTGGGTTAGGTTAGGTTATATTACGTTATTGAAGTATATAAATTGCCCACGGAGACGTAGAGGCCAACTCGCCAGGAATGTGGCCAAATATTACCGCCGAGATGTTAGGTTGGGTTAGGTTAGGTTATATTACGTTATTGATGTATATAAAGGTCCCACGAAGAGGGAGAAGCCAACAAGCCAGGAATGTGGTCAAATATTACCGCCGAGATGTTAGATTGGGTTAGGTTAACTTATATTATGTTATTGATGTATATAAAGGTCCCACGGAGACGTAGAGGCCAACTCGCCAGGAATGTGGTCAAATATTACCGCCGAGATGTTAGGTTGGGTTAGGTTAGGTTATATTACGTTATTGATGCATATAAGGGTCCCACGGAGACGGAGAAGCCAACGCACCAGGAATCTTGTCAAATATTCCCGCCGAGATGATAGGTTGGGTTAGGTTAAGGTATATTACGTTATTGATGTATACGAAATTCAAACGGTGACGTAGAAGCCAACTCGCCATGAATGTTGTCAAATATTACCTCCGACATGTTAGGTTTGGTTAGGTTAGGTTATATTACGTTATTGACGTATATGAAGGTCAAACGGAGACGTAGAGCTCAACTCGCCAGGAATGTTGTCAAATATTACCGCCGAGATGTTAGCTTGGGTTAGGTTAGGTTATATTACGTTATTGATGTATATAAAGGTCCCACGGATACGTAGAGTCCAACAAGCCAGAAATGTGGTCAAATATTACCGCCGAGATGTTAGATTGGGATAGGTTAGCTTATATTATGTTATTGATGTATATAAAGGTCCCGCGGAGACGTAGAGCCAACTCGCCAGGAATGTGGTCAAATATTACCGCCGAGATGTTAGGTTGGGTTAGGTTAGGTTATATTACGTTATTGATGTATATGGAGATCAAACGAAGACGTAGAGGCCAACTAGCCAGGAATGATGTCAAATACTACCGCCGACATGTTAGGTTGTGTTAGGTTTGGTTATATTATGTTATAGATGTATATAAGGGTCCACGGAGACGGAGAAGCCAACTCGCCAGGAATCTTGTCAAATATTCCCGCCGAGATGATAGGTTGGGTTAGGTTAAGGTATATAACGTTATTGATGTATACGAAATTCAAACGGTGACGTAGAACTCAAATCGCCAGGAATGTTGTCAAATATTTCCGCCGAGATGTTAGGTTGGGTTAGGTTAAGTTATATTGCGTTATTGATGTATATAAAGGTCCCAAGGAGACGTAGAGTCCAACAAGCCAGGAATGTGGTCCAATATTACCGCCGAGATGTTAGATTGGGATAGGTTAGCTTATATTATGTTATTGATGTATATAAAGGTCCCACGGATACGTAGAGCCAACTCGCCAGGAATGTTGTCAAATATTACCGCGGAAATGTTAGGTTGGATTAGGTTAGGTTATATTACGTTATTGATGTATATAAAGGTCCCACGGAGACGTAGAGGCCAACAAGACAGGAATGTTGTCAAATATTACCGCCGAGATGATAGGTTGGGTTAGGTTCGGTTATATTACGTTATTGATGTATATAAAGGTCCCAGGGAGACATAGAGGCCAACTCGCCAGGAATGTTGTCAAATATTACCGCCGAGATGATAGGTTGGGTTAGGTTAGGTTATATTACGTTATTGCTGTATATGAAGGTCAAACGGAGACGTAGAGGCCAACGCGCCAGGAATGATGTCAAATATTACCGCCGACATGTTAGGTTGGGTTAGGTTTGGTTATCTTATGTTATTGATGTATATAAGGGTCCACGGAGACGGAGAAGCCAACTCACCAGGAATCTTGTCAAATATTCCCGCCGAGATGATAGGTAGGGTTAGGTTAAGGTATATTACGTTATTGATGTATACGAAATTCAAACGGTGACGTAGAAGCCAACTCGCCATGAATGTTGTCAAATATTACCCCCGACATGTTAGGTTTGGTTAGGTTAGGTTATATTACGTTATTGACGTATATGAAGGTCAAACGGAGACGTAGAGCTCAACTCGCCAGGAATGTTGTCAAATATTACCGCCGAGATGTTAGCTTGGGTTAGGTTAGGTTATATTACGTTATTGATGTATATAAAGGTCCCACGGATACGTAGAGTCCAACAAGCCAGAAATGTGGTCAAATATTACCGCCGAGATGTTAGATTGGGATAGGTTAGCTTATATTATGTTATTGATGTATATAAAGGTCCCGCGGAGACGTAGAGCCAACTCGCCAGGAATGTGGTCAAATATTACCGCCGAGATGTTAGGTTGGGTTAGGTTAGGTTATATTACGTTATTGATGTATATGAAGATCAAACGAAGACGTAGAGGCCAACTAGCCAGGAATGATGTCAAATACTACCGCCGACATGTTAGGTTGTGTTAGGTTTGGTTATATTATGTTATAGATGTATATAAGGGTCCACGGAGACGGAGAAGCCAACTCGCCAGGAATCTTGTCAAATATTCCCGCCGAGATGATAGGTTGGGTTAGGTTAAGGTATATTACGTTATTGATGTATACGAAATTCAAACGGTGACGTAGAAGTCAAATCGCCAGGAATGTTGCCAAATATTTCCGCCGAGATGTTAGGTTGGGTTAGGTTAAGTTATATTACGTTATTGATGTATATAAAGGTCCCACGGAGACGTAGAGTCCAACAAGCCAGGAATGTGGTCCAATATTACCGCCGAGATGTTAGATTGGGATAGGTTAGCTTATATTATGTTATTGATGTATATAAAGATCCCACGGAGACGTAGAGCCAACTCGCCAGGAATGTTGTCAAATATTACCGCGGAAATGTTAGGTTGGATTAGGTTAGGTTATATTACGTTATTGATGTATATGAAGGTCAAACGGAGACGTAGAGGCCAACTCGCCAGGAATGTTGTCTAATATACCGCCGAGATGTTAGGTTGGGTTAGGTTTGGTAATATTATGTTATTGATGTATATGAATGTCAAACGGAGACGTAGAGGCCAACTCGCCAGGAATGTGGTCAAATATTACCGCCGAGATGATAGCTTGGGTTAGGTTCGGTTATATTACGTTATTGATGTATATAAAGGTCCCAGGGAGACGTAGAGGCCAACTCGCCAGGAATGTGGTCAAATATTACCGCCGAGATGTTAGGTTGGGTTAGGTTAGGTTATATTACGTTATTGATGTATATAAAGATCCCAAGGAGACGTAGAGGCCAACTCGCCAGGAATGTTGTCAAATATTACCGCCGCGATGTTAGGTTAGGTTAGGTTAGGTTATATTACGTTATTGATGTATATGAAGATCAAACGAAGACGTAGAGGCCAAAAAGACTGGAATGTGGTCAAATATTACCGCCGAAATGTTACATTGGGTTAGGTTAGGTTATATTACGTTATTGAAGTATATAAATTGCCCACGGAGACGTAGAGGCCAACTCGCCAGGAATGTGGCCAAATATTACCGCCGAGATGTTAGGTTGGGTTAGGTTAGGTTATATTACGTTATTGATGTATATAAAGGTCCCACGAAGACGGAGAAGCCAACAAGCCAGGAATGTGGTCAAATATTACCGCCGAGATGTTAGATTGCGTTAGGTTAACTTATATTATGTTATTGATGTATATAAAGGTCCCACGGAGACGTAGAGGCCAACTCGCCAGGAATGTGGTCAAATATTACCGCCGAGATGTTAGGTTGGGTTAGGTTAGGTTATATTACGTTATTGATGCATATAAGGGTCCCACGGAGACGGAGAAGCCAACTCACCAGGAATCTTGTCAAATATTCCCGCCGAGATGATAGGTTGGGTTAGGTTAAGGTATATTACGTTATTGATGTATACGAAATTCAAACGGTGACGTAGAAGCCAACTCGCCATGAATGTTGTCAAATATTACCCCCGACATGTTAGGTTTGGTTAGGTTAGGTTATATTACGTTATTGACGTATATGAAGGTCAAACGGAGCCGTAGAGCTCAACTCGCCAGGAATGTTGTCACATATTACCGCCGAGATGTTAGCTTGGGTTAGGTTAGGTTATATTACGTTATTGATGTATATAAAGGTCCCACGGATACGTAGAGTCCAACAAGCCAGAAATGTGGTCAAATATTACCGCCGAGATGTTAGATTGTGATAGGTTAGCTTATATTATGTTATTGATGTATATAAAGGTCCCGCGGAGACGTAGAGCCAACTCGCCAGGAATGTGGTCAAATATTACCGCCGAGATGTTAGGTTGGGTTAGGTTAGGTTATATTACGTTATTGATGTATATGAAGATCAAACGAAGACGTAGAGGACAACTAGCCAGGAATGATGTCAAATACTACCGCCGACATGTTAGGTTGTGTTAGGTTTGGTTATATTATGTTATAGATGTATATAAGGGTCCACGGAGACGGAGAAGCCAACTCGCCAGGAATCTTGTCAAATATTCCCGCCGAGATGATAGGTTGGGTTAGGTTAAGGTATATTACGTTATTGATGTATACGAAATTCAAACGGTGACGTAGAAGTCAAATCGCCAGGAATGTTGTCAAATATTTCCGCCGAGATGTTAGGTTGGGTTAGGTTAAGTTATATTACGTTATTGATGTATATAAAGGTCCCACGGAGACGTAGAGTCCAACAAGCCAGGAATGTGGTCCAATATTACCGCCGAGATGTTAGATTGGGATAGGTTAGCTTATATTATGTTATTGATGTATATAAAGGTCCCACGGAGACGTAGAGCCAACTCGCCAGGAATGTTGTCAAATATTACCGCGGAAATGTTAGGTTGGATTAGGTTAGATTATATTACGTTATTGATGTATATGAAGGTCAAACGGAGACGTAGAGGCCAACTCGCCAGGAATGTTGTCTAATATACCGCCGAGATGTTAGGTTGGGTTAGGTTTGGTAATATTAAGTTATTGATGTATATGAATGTCAAACGGAGACGTAGAGGCCAACTCGCCAGGAATGTGGTCAAATATTACCGCCGAGATGTTAGGTTGGGTTAGGTTAGCTTATATTACGTTATTGATGTATATAAGGGTCCCACGGAGACGTAGAGGCCAACTCGCCAGGAATGTGGTCAAATATTACCGCCGAGATGTTAGGTTGGGTTAGGTTAGGTTATATTACGTTATTGATGTATATAAAGGTCCCACGAAGACTTAGAGGCCAAAAAGACTGGAATGTGGTCAAATATTACCGCCGAAATGTTAGATTGGGTTAGGTTAGGTTATATTACGTTATTGAAGTATATAAATATCCCACGGAGACGTAGAGGCCAACTCGCCAGGAATGTTGTCAAATATTACCGCCGAGATGATAGGTTGGGTTAGGTTCGGTTATATTACGTTATTGATGTATATAAAGGTCCCAGGGAGACATAGAGGCCAACTCGCCAGGAATGTTGTCAAATATTACCGCCGAGATGATAGGTTGGGTTAGGTTAGGTTATATTACGTTATTGCTGTATATGAAGGTCAAACGGAGACGTAGAGGCCAACGCGCCAGGAATGATGTCAAATATTACCGCCGACATGTTAGGTTGGGTTAGGTTTGGTTATCTTATGTTATTGATGTATATAAGGGTCCACGGAGACGGAGAAGCCAACTCACCAGGAATCTTGTCAAATATTCCCGTCGAGATGATAGGTTGGGTTAGGTTAAGGTATATTACGTTATTGATGTATACGAAATTCAAACGGTGACGTAGAAGCCAACTCGCCATGAATGTTGTCAAATATTACCGCCGAGATGTTAGCTTGGGTTAGGTTAGGTTATATTACGTTATTGATGAATATAAAGGTCCCACGGATACGTAGAGTCCAACAAGCCAGAAATGTGGTCAAATATTACCGCCGAGATGTTAGATTGGGATAGGTTAGCTTATATTATGTTATTGATGTATATAAAGGTCCCGCGGAGACGTAGAGGCCAACTCGCCAGGAATGTTGTCAAATATTACCGCCGAGATGATAGGTTGGGTTAGGTTCGGTTATATTACGTTATTGATGTATATAAAGGTCCCAAGGAGAAGTAGAGGCCAACTCGCCAGGAATGTGGTCAAATATTACCGCCGAGATGTTAGGTTGGGTTAGGTTAGGTTATATTACGTTATTGATGTATATAAAGATCCCAAGGAGACGTAGAGGCCAACTCGCCAGGAATGTTGTCAAATATTACCGCCGCGATGTTAGGTTAGGTTAGGTTAGGTTATATTACGTTATTGATGTATATGAAGATCAAACGAAGACGTAGAGGCCAAAAAGACTGGAATGTGGTCAAATATTACCGCCGAAATGTGACATTGGGTTAGGTTAGGTTATATTACGTTATTGAAGTATATAAATTGCCCACGGAGACGTAGAGGCCAACTCGCCAGGAATGTGGCCAAATATTACCGCCGAGATGTTAGGTTGGGTTAGGTTAAGTTATATTACGTTATTGATGTATATAAAGGTCCCACGGAGACGTAGAGTCCAACAAGCCAGGAATGTGGTCCAATATTACCGCCGAGATGTTAGATTGGGATAGGTTAGCTTATATTATGTTATTGATGTATATAAAGGTCCCAGGGAGACATAGAGGCCAACTCGCCAGGAATGTTGTCAAATATTACCGCCGAGATGATAGGTTGGGTTAGGTTAGGTTATATTACGTTATTGCTGTATATGAAGGTCAAACGGAGACGTAGAGGCCAACGCGCCAGGAATGATGTCAAATATTACCGCCGACATGTTAGGTTGGGTTAGGTTTGGTTATCTTATGTTATTGATGTATATAAGGGTCCACGGAGACGGAGAAGCCAACTCACCAGGAATCTTGTCAAATATTCCCGCCGAGATGATAGGTTGGGTTAGGTTAAGGTATATTACGTTATTGATGTATACGAAATTCAAACGGTGACGTAGAAGCCAACTCGCCATGAATGTTGTCAAATATTACCCCCGACATGTTAGGTTTGGTTAGGTTAGGTTATCTTATGTTATTGATGTATATAAGGGTCCACGGAGACGGAGAAGCCAACTCACCAGGAATCTTGTCAAATATTCCCGCCGAGATGATAGGTTGGGTTAGGTTAAGGTATATTACGTTATTGATGTATACGAAATTCAAACGGTGACGTAGAAGCCAACTCGCCATGAATGTTGTCAAATATTACCCCCGACATGTTAGGTTTGGTTAGGTTAGGTTATATTACGTTATTGACGTATATGAAGGTCAAACGGAGACGTAGAGCTCAACTCGCCAGGAATGTTGTCAAATATTACCGCCGAGATGTTAGCTTGGGTTAGGTTAGGTTATATTACGTTATTGATGAATATAAAGGTCCCACGGATACGTAGAGTCCAACAAGCCAGAAATGTGGTCAAATATTACCGCCGAGATGTTAGATTGGGATAGGTTAGCTTATATTATGTTATTGATGTATATAAAGGTCCCGCGGAGACGTAGAGCCAACTCGCCAGGAATGTTGTCAAATATTACCGCCGCGATGTCAGGTTAGGTTAGGTTAGGTTATATTACGTTATTGATGTATATGAAGATCAAACGAAGACGTAGAGGCCAAAAAGACTGGAATGTGGTCAAATATTACCGCCGAAATGTTACATTGGGTTAGGTTAGGTTATATTACGTTATTGAAGTATATAAATTGCCCACGGAGACGTAGAGGCCAACTCGCCAGGAATGTGGCCAAATATTACCGCCGAGATGTTAGGTTGGGTTAGGTTAGGTTATATTACGTTATTGATGTATATAAAGGTCCCACGAAGAGGGAGAAGCCAACAAGCCAGGAATGTGGTCAAATATTACCGCCGAGATGTTAGATTGGGTTAGGTTAACTTATATTATGTTATTGATGTATATAAAGGTCCCACGGAGACGTAGAGGCCAACTCGCCAGGAATGTGGTCAAATATTACCGCCGAGATGTTAGGTTGGGTTAGGTTAGGTTATATTACGTTATTGATGCATATAAGGGTCCCACGGAGACGTAGAGGCCAACTCGCCAGGAATGTGGTCAAATATTACCGCCGAGATGTTAGGTTGGGTTAGGTTAGGTTATATTACGTTATTGATGCATATAAGGGTCCCACGGAGACGGAGAAGCCAACGCACCAGGAATCTTGTCAAATATTCCCGCCGAGATGATAGGTTGGGTTAGGTTAAGGTATATTACGTTATTGATGTATACGAAATTCAAGCGGTGACGTAGAAGCCAACTCGCCATGAATGTTGTCAAATATTACCCCCGACATGTTAGGTTTGGTTAGGTTAGGTTATATTACGTTATTGACGTATATGAAGGTCAAACGGAGACGTAGAGCTCAACTCGCCAGGAATGTTGTCAAATATTACCGCCGAGATGTTAGCTTGGGTTAGGTTAGTTTATATTACGTTATTGATGTATATAAAGGTCCCACGGATACGTAGAGTCCAACAAGCCAGAAATGTGGTCAAATATTACCGCCGAGATGTTAGATTGGGATAGGTTAGCTTATATTATGTTATTGATGTATATAAAGGTCCCGCGGAGACGTAGAGCCAACTCGCCAGGAATGTGGTCAAATATTCCCGCCGAGATGTTAGGTTGGGTTAGGTTAGGTTATATTACGTTATTGATGTATATGAAGATCAAACGAAGACGTAGAGGCCAACTAGCCAGGAATGATGTCAAATACTACCGCCGACATGTTAGGTTGTGTTAGGTTTGGTTATATTATGTTATAGATGTATATAAGGGTCCACGGAGACGGAGAAGCCAACTCGCCAGGAATCTTGTCAAATATTCCCGCCGAGATGATAGGTTGGGTTAGGTTAAGGTATATTACGTTATTGATGTATACGAAATTCAAACGGTGACGTAGAAGTCAAATCGCCAGGAATGTTGTCAAATATTTCCGCCGAGATGTTAGGTTGGGTTAGGTTAAGTTATATTACGTTATTGATGTATATAAAGGTCCCACGGAGACGTAGAGTCCAACAAGCCAGGAATGTGGTCCAATATTACCGCCGAGATGTTAGATTGGGATAGGTTAGCTTATATTATGTTATTGATGTATATAAAGGTCCCACGGAGACGTAGAGCCAACTCGCCAGGAATGTTGTCAAATATTACCGCGGAAATGTTAGGTTGGGTTAGGTTAGCTTATATTACGTTATTGATGTATATAAGGATCCCACGGAGACGTAGAGGCCAACTCGCCAGGAATGTGGTCAAATATTACCGCCGAGATGTTAGGTTGGGTTAGGTTAGGTTATATTACGTTATTGATGTATATAAAGGTCCCACGAAGACTTAGAGGCCAAAAAGACTGGAATGTGGTCAAATATTACCGCCGAAATGTTAGATTGGGTTAGGTTAGGTTATATTACGTTATTGAAGTATATAAATATCCCACGGAGACGTAGAGGCCAACTCGCCAGGAATGTTGTCAAATATTACCGCCGAGATGATAGGTTGGGTTAGGTTCGGTTATATTACGTTATTGATGTATATAAAGGTCCCACGGAGACGGAGAAGCCAACTCGCCAGGAATCTTGTCAAATATTCCCGCCGAGATGATAGGTTGGGTTAGGTTAAGGTATATTACATTATTGATGTATACGAAATTCAAACGGTGACGTAGAAGCCAACTCGCCATGAATGTTGTCAAATATTACCCCCGACATGTTAGGTTTGGTTAGGTTAGGTTATATTACGTTATTGACGTATATAAAGGTACCACGGAAACGTAGAGGCCAACTCGCCAGGAATGATGTCAAATATTACCGCCGAGATGTTAGATTGGGTTAGGTTAGGTTATATTACGTTATTGATGTATATAAAGGACCCACGGAGACGTAGAGGCCAACTCGCCAGGAATGTCGTCAAATAGTACCGCCGAGATGATAGGTTGGGTTAGGTTCGGTTATATTACGTTATTGATGTATATAAAGGTCCCACGGAGACGTAGAGGCCAACTCGCCAGGAATGCGGTCAAATATTACCGCCGAGATGTTAGGTTGGGTTAGGTTATGTTATATTACGTTATTCATGTATATAAAGGTCCCACGGAGACGTAGACGCCAACAAGCCAGGAATGTTGTCAATTATTACACCCGACATGTTAGGTTGCGATTGGTTTGGTTATATTACGTTATTGATGTATATGAAGGTCAAACGGAAACGTAGAGGCCAATTCGCCAGGAATGATGTCAAATATTACCGCCGAGATGTTAGATTGGGTTAGGTTAGGTTATATTACGTTATTGATGTATATAAAGGATCCACGGAGACGTAGAGGCCAACTCGCCAGGAATGTCGTCAAATAGTACCGCCGAGATGATAGGTTGGGTTAGGTTAGGTTATATTACGTTATTCATGTATATGAAGGTCAAACGTAAACGTAGAGGCCAACTCGCCAGGAATGATGTCAAATATTACCGCCGACATGGTAGGTTGGGTTAGGTTTGGTTATATTACGTTATTGATGTATATAAGGGTCCCACGGAGACGGAGAAGCCAAATCGCCAGGAATGTTGTCAAATATTACCGCCGAGATGTTAGGTTGGGTTAGGTTGGGTTATATTACGTTATTGATGTATATAAAGGTCCAACGTAGACGTAGAGGCCAACTCACCAGGAATGTTGTCAAATATTACCGCCGAGATGTTAGGTTGGGTTAGGTTAGGTTATATTACGTTATTGATGTATATAAAGGTCCCACGTAGACTTAGAGGCCAACAAGCCAGGAATGTGGTCAAATATTACCGCCGAGATGTTAGATTGGGTTAGGTTAGCTTATATTATGTTATTGATGTATATAAAGGTCCCACGGAGACGTAGGGGCCAACTCGCCAGGAATGCGGACAAATATTACCGCCGAGATGTTAGGTTGGGTTAGGTTAGGTTATATTACGTTATTTATGTATATAAAGGACCCACGGAGACGTAGAGGCCAACAAGCCAGGAATGTTGTCAATTATTACACCCGACATGTTAGGTTGGGATAGGTTTCGTTATATTACGTTATTGATGTATATGAAGGTCAGACGGAAACGTAGAGGCCAACTCGCCAGGAATGATGTCAAATATTACCGCCGAGATGTTAGATTGGGTTAGGTTAGGTTATATTACGTTATTGATGTATATAAAGGACCCACGGAGACGTAGAGGCCAACTCGCCAGGAATGTCGTCAAATAGTACCGCCGAGATGATAGGTTGGGTTAGGTTCGGTTATATTACGTTATTGATGTATATAAAGGTCCCACGGAGACGTAGAGGCCAACTCGCCAGGAATGCGGTCAAATATTACCGCCGAGATGTTAGGTTGGGTTAGGTTATGTTATATTACGTTATTTATGTATATAAAGGTCCCACGGAGACGTAGAGGCCAACAAGCCAGGAATGTTGTCAATTATTACACCCGACATGTTAGGTTGCGATTGGTTTGGTTATATTACGTTATTGATGTATATGAAGGTCAAACGGAAACGTAGAGGCCAATTCGCCAGGAATGATGTCAAATATTACCGCCGAGATGTTAGATTGGGTTAGGTTAGGTTATATTACGTTATTGATGTATATAAAGGACCCACGGAGACGTAGAGGCCAACTCGCTAGGAATGTCGTCAAATAGTACCGCCGAGATGATAGGTTGGGTTAGGTTAGGTTATATTACGTTATTCATGTATATGAAGGTCAAACGTAAACGTAGAGGCCAACTCGCCAGGAATGATGTCAAATATTACCGCCGACATGGTAGGTTGGGTTAGGTTTGGTTATATTACGTTATTGATGTATATAAGGGTCCCACGGAGACGGAGAAGCCAAATCGCCAGGAATGTTGTCAAATATTACCGCCGAGATGTTAGGTTGGGTTAGGTTAGGTTATATTACGTTATTGATGTATATAAAGGTCCCACGTAGACGTAGAGGCCAACTCACCAGGAATGTTGTCAAATATTACCGCCGAGATGTTAGGTTGGGTTAGGTTAGGTTATATTACGTTATTGATGTATATAAAGGTCCCACGGAGACGTAGAGGCCAACAAGCCAGGAATGTTGTCAAATATTACCGCCGAGATGATAGGTTGTGTTAGGTTAGGTTATATTACGTTATTGACATATATAAAGGTCCTACGGAGACGCAGAGGCCAACAAGCCAGGAATGTGGTCAAATATTGCCGCCGAGATGTTAGGTTGGGTTAGGTTAGGTTATATTACGTTATTGACATATATGAATTTCCCACGGAGACGTAGAGGCCAACAAGACAGGAATGTGGTCAAATATTACCGCCGAGATGTTAGGTTGGGTTAGGTTAGGTTATATCACGTTATTGATGTATATAAAGGTCCCACGGAGACGTAGAGTCCAAATTGCCAGGCATGTTGTCAAATATTACCGCCGACATGTTAGGTTGGGTTAGGTTAGGTTACATTACGTTATTAATGTATATAAAGGTCCCACGGAGACGTAGAGGCCAACTCGCCAGGAATGTCGTCAAATAGTACCGCCGAGATGATAGGTTGGGTTAGGTTCGGTTATATTACGTTATTGATGTATATAAAGGTCCCACGGAGACGTAGAGGCCAACTCGCCAGGAATGCGGTCAAATATTACCGCCGAGATGTTAGGTTGGGTTAGGTTATGTTATATTACGTTATTTATGTATATAAAGGTCCCACGGAGACGTAGACGCCAACAAGCCAGGAATGTTGTCAATTATTACACCCGACATGTTAGGTTGCGATTGGTTTGGTTATATTACGTTATTGATGTATATGAAGGTCAAACGGAAACGTAGAGGCCAATTCGCCAGGAATGATGTCAAATATTACCGCCGAGATGTTAGATTGGGTTAGGTTAGGTTATATTACGTTATTGATGTATATAAAGGACCCACGGAGACGTAGAGGCCAACTCGCCAGGAATGTCGTCAAATAGTACCGCCGAGATGTTAGGTTGGGTTAGGTTGGGTTATATTACGTTATTGATGTATATAAAGGTCCCACGTAGACGTAGAGGCCAACTCGCCAGGAATGTGGTCAAATATTACCGCCGAGATGTTAGGTTGGGTTAGGTTAGGTTATATTACGTTATTGATGTATACAAAGGTCCCAGGGAGACGTAGATGCCAACTCGCCAGGAATGTTGTCAAATATTACCGCCGAGATGATAGGTTGGGTTAGGTTCGGTTATATTACGTTATTGATGTATATAAAGGTCCCACGTAGACTTAGAGGCCAACAAGCTAGGAATGTGGTCAAATATTACCGCCGAGATGTTAGATTGGGTTAGGTTAGCTTATATTATGTTATTGATGTATATAAAGGTCCCACGGAGACGTAGAGGCCAACTCGCCAGGAATGCGGACAAATATTACCGCCGAGATGTTAGGTTGGGTTAGGTTAGGTTATATTACGTTATTTATGTATATAAAGGACCCACGGAGACGTAGAGGCCAACAAGCCAGGAATGTTGTCAATTATTACACCCGACATGTTAGGTTGGGATAGGTTTCGTTATATTACGTTATTGATGTATATGAAGGTCAGACGGAAACGTAGAGGCCAACTCGCCAGGAATGATGTCAAATATTACCGCCGAGATGTTAGATTGGGTTAGGTTAGGTTATATTACGTTATTGATGTATATAAAGGACCCACGGAGACGTAGAGGCCAACTCGCCAGGAATGTCGTCAAATAGTACCGCCGAGATGATAGGTTGGGTTAGGTTCGGTTATATTACGTTATTGATGTATATAAAGGTCCCACGGAGACGTAGAGGCCAACTCGCCAGGAATGCGGTCAAATATTACCGCCGAGATGTTAGGTTGGGTTAGGTTATGTTATATTACTTTATTTATGTATATAAAGGTCCCACGGAGACGTAGACGCCAACAAGCCAGGAATGTTGTCAATTATTACACCCGACATGTTATGTTGCGATTGGTTTGGTTATATTACGTTATTGATGTATATGAAGGTCAAACGGAAACGTAGAGGCCAATTCGCCAGGAATGATGTCAAATATTACCGCCGAGATGTTAGATTGGGTTAGGTTAGGTTATATTACGTTATTGATGTATATAAAGGACCCACGGAGACGTAGAGGCCAACTCGCCAGGAATGTCGTCAAATAGTACCGCCGAGATGATAGGTTGGGTTAGGTTAGGTTATATTACGTTATTCATGTATATGAAGGTCAAACGTAAACGTAGAGGCCAACTAGACAGGAATGATGTCAAATACTACCGCCGACATGTTAGGTTGTGTTAGGTTTGGTTATATTATGTTATAGATGTATATAAGGGTCCACGGAGACGGAGAAGCCAACTCGCCAGGAATCTTGTCAAATATTCCCGCCGAGATGATAGGTTGGGTTAGGTTAAGGTATATTACGTTATTGATGTATACGAAATTCAAACGGTGACGTAGAAGTCAAATCGCCAGGAATGTTGTCAAATATTTCCGCCGAGATGTTAGGTTGGGTTAGGTTAAGTTATATTACTTTATTGATGTATATAAGGGTCCCACGGAGACGGAGAAGTCAACTCGCCAGGAATGTTGTCAAATATTACCGCCGCGATGTTAGGTTAGGTTAGGTTAGGTTATATTACGTTATTGATGTATATGAAGATCAAACGAAGACGTAGAGGCCAAAAAGACTGGAATGTGGTCAAATATTACCGCCGAAATGTTACATTGGGTTAGGTTAGGTTATATTACGTTATTGAAGTATATAAATTGCCCACGGAGACGTAGAGGCCAACTCGCCAGGAATGTGGCCAAATATTACCGCCGAGATGTTAGGTTGGGTTAGGCTAGGTTATATTACGTTATTGATGTATATAAAGGTCCCACGAAGACGGAGAAGCCAACAAGCCAGGAATGTGGTCAAATATTACCGCCGAGATGTTAGGTTGGGTTAGGTTAACTTATATTATGTTATTGATGTATATAAAGGTCCCACGGAGACGTAGAGGCCAACTCGCCAGGAATGTGGTCAAATATTACCGCCGAGATGTTAGGTTGGGTTAGGTTAGGTTATATTACGTTATTGATGCATATAAGGGTCCCACGGAGACGGAGAAGCCAACTCGCCAGGAATCTTGTCAAATATTCCCGCCGAGATGATAGGTTGGGTTAGGTTAAGGTATATTACATTATTGATGTATACGAAATTCAAACGGTGACGTAGAAGCCAACTCGCCATGAATGTTGTCAAATATTACCCCCGACATGTTAGGTTTGGTTAGGTTAGGTTATATTACGTTATTGACGTATATAAAGGTACCACGGAAACGTAGAGGCCAACTCGCCAGGAATGATGTCAAATATTACCGCCGAGATGTTAGATTGGGTTAGGTTAGGTTATATTACGTTATTGATGTATATAAAGGACCCACGGAGACGTAGAGGCCAACTCGCCAGGAATGTCGTCAAATAGTACCGCCGAGATGATAGGTTGGGTTAGGTTCGGTTATATTACGTTATTGATGTATATAAAGGTCCCACGGAGACGTAGAGGCCAACTCGCCAGGAATGCGGTCAAATATTACCGCCGAGATGTTAGGTTGGGTTAGGTTATGTTATATTACGTTATTCATGTATATAAAGGTCCCACGGAGACGTAGACGCCAACAAGCCAGGAATGTTGTCAATTATTACACCCGACATGTTAGGTTGCGATTGGTTTGGTTATATTACGTTATTGATGTATATGAAGGTCAAACGGAAACGTAGAGGCCAATTCGCCAGGAATGATGTCAAATATTACCGCCGAGATGTTAGATTGGGTTAGGTTAGGTTATATTACGTTATTGATGTATATAAAGGATCCACGGAGACGTAGAGGCCAACTCGCCAGGAATGTCGTCAAATAGTACCGCCGAGATGATAGGTTGGGTTAGGTTAGGTTATATTACGTTATTGATGTATATAAAGGACCCACGGAGACGTAGAGGCCAACTCGCTAGGAATGTCGTCAAATAGTACCGCCGAGATGATAGGTTGGGTTAGGTTAGGTTATATTACGTTATTCATGTATATGAAGGTCAAACGTAAACGTAGAGGCCAACTCGCCAGGAATGATGTCAAATATTACCGCCGACATGGTAGGTTGGGTTAGGTTTGGTTATATTACGTTATTGATGTATATAAGGGTCCCACGGAGACGGAGAAGCCAAATCGCCAGGAATGTTGTCAAATATTACCGCCGAGATGTTAGGTTGGGTTAGGTTAGGTTATATTACGTTATTGATGTATATAAAGGTCCCACGTAGACGTAGAGGCCAACTCACCAGGAATGTTTTCAAATATTACCGCCGAGATGTTAGGTTGGGTTAGGTTAGGTTATATTACGTTATTGATGTATATAAAGGTCCCACGGAGACGTAGAGGCCAACAAGCCAGGAATGTTGTCAAATATTACCGCCGAGATGATAGGTTGTGTTAGGTTAGGTTATATTACGTTATTGACATATATAAAGGTCCTACGGAGACGCAGAGGCCAACAAGCCAGGAATGTGGTCAAATATTGCCGCCGAGATGTTAGGTTGGGTTAGGTTAGGTTATATTACGTTATTGACATATATGAATTTCCCACGGAGACGTAGAGGCCAACAAGACAGGAATGTGGTCAAATATTACCGCCGAGATGTTAGGTTGGGTTAGGTTAGGTTATATCACGTTATTGATGTATATAAAGGTCCCACGGAGACGTAGAGTCCAAATTGCCAGGCATGTTGTCAAATATTACCGCCGACATGTTAGGTTGGGTTAGGTTAGGTTACATTACGTTATTAATGTATATAAAGGTCCCACGGAGACGTAGAGGCCAACTCGCCAGGAATGTCGTCAAATAGTACCGCCGAGATGATAGGTTGGGTTAGGTTCGGTTATATTACGTTATTGATGTATATAAAGGTCCCACGGAGACGTAGAGGCCAACTCGCCAGGAATGCGGTCAAATATTACCGCCGAGATGTTAGGTTGGGTTAGGTTATGTTATATTACGTTATTTATGTATATAAAGGTCCCACGGAGACGTAGACGCCAACAAGCCAGGAATGTTGTCAATTATTACACCCGACATGTTAGGTTGCGATTGGTTTGGTTATATTACGTTATTGATGTATATGAAGGTCAAACGGAAACGTAGAGGCCAATTCGCCAGGAATGATGTCAAATATTACCGCCGAGATGTTAGATTGGGTTAGGTTAGGTTATATTACGTTATTGATGTATATAAAGGACCCACGGAGACGTAGAGGCCAACTCGCCAGGAATGTCGTCAAATAGTACCGCCGAGATGTTAGGTTGGGTTAGGTTGGGTTATATTACGTTATTGATGTATATAAAGGTCCCACGTAGACGTAGAGGCCAACTCGCCAGGAATGTGGTCAAATATTACCGCCGAGATGTTAGGTTGGGTTAGGTTAGGTTATATTACGTTATTGATGTATACAAAGGTCCCAGGGAGACGTAGATGCCAACTCGCCAGGAATGTTGTCAAATATTACCGCCGAGATGATAGGTTGGGTTAGGTTCGGTTATATTACGTTATTGATGTATATAAAGGTCCCACGTAGACTTAGAGGCCAACAAGCTAGGAATGTGGTCAAATATTACCGCCGAGATGTTAGATTGGGTTAGGTTAGCTTATATTATGTTATTGATGTATATAAAGGTCCCACGGAGACGTAGAGGCCAACTCGCCAGGAATGCGGACAAATATTACCGCCGAGATGTTAGGTTGGGTTAGGTTAGGTTATATTACGTTATTTATGTATATAAAGGACCCACGGAGACGTAGAGGCCAACAAGCCAGGAATGTTGTCAATTATTACACCCGACATGTTAGGTTGGGATAGGTTTCGTTATATTACGTTATTGATGTATATGAAGGTCAGACGGAAACGTAGAGGCCAACTCGCCAGGAATGATGTCAAATATTACCGCCGAGATGTTAGATTGGGTTAGGTTAGGTTATATTACGTTATTGATGTATATAAAGGACCCACGGAGACGTAGAGGCCAACTCGCCAGGAATGTCGTCAAATAGTACCGCCGAGATGATAGGTTGGGTTAGGTTCGGTTATATTACGTTATTGATGTATATAAAGGTCCCACGGAGACGTAGAGGCCAACTCGCCAGGAATGCGGTCAAATATTACCGCCGAGATGTTAGGTTGGGTTAGGTTATGTTATATTACTTTATTTATGTATATAAAGGTCCCACGGAGACGTAGACGCCAACAAGCCAGGAATGTTGTCAATTATTACACCCGACATGTTATGTTGCGATTGGTTTGGTTATATTACGTTATTGATGTATATGAAGGTCAAACGGAAACGTAGAGGCCAATTCGCCAGGAATGATGTCAAATATTACCGCCGAGATGTTAGATTGGGTTAGGTTAGGTTATATTACGTTATTGATGTATATAAAGGACCCACGGAGACGTAGAGGCCAACTCGCCAGGAATGTCGTCAAATAGTACCGCCGAGATGATAGGTTGGGTTAGGTTAGGTTATATTACGTTATTCATGTATATGAAGGTCAAACGTAAACGTAGAGGCCAACTAGACAGGAATGATGTCAAATACTACCGCCGACATGTTAGGTTGTGTTAGGTTTGGTTATATTATGTTATAGATGTATATAAGGGTCCACGGAGACGGAGAAGCCAACTCGCCAGGAATCTTGTCAAATATTCCCGCCGAGATGATAGGTTGGGTTAGGTTAAGGTATATTACGTTATTGATGTATACGAAATTCAAACGGTGACGTAGAAGTCAAATCGCCAGGAATGTTGTCAAATATTTCCGCCGAGATGTTAGGTTGGGTTAGGTTAAGTTATATTACTTTATTGATGTATATAAGGGTCCCACGGAGACGGAGAAGTCAACTCGCCAGGAATGTTGTCAAATATTACCGCCGCGATGTTAGGTTAGGTTAGGTTAGGTTATATTACGTTATTGATGTATATGAAGATCAAACGAAGACGTAGAGGCCAAAAAGACTGGAATGTGGTCAAATATTACCGCCGAAATGTTACATTGGGTTAGGTTAGGTTATATTACGTTATTGAAGTATATAAATTGCCCACGGAGACGTAGAGGCCAACTCGCCAGGAATGTGGCCAAATATTACCGCCGAGATGTTAGGTTGGGTTAGGCTAGGTTATATTACGTTATTGATGTATATAAAGGTCCCACGAAGACGGAGAAGCCAACAAGCCAGGAATGTGGTCAAATATTACCGCCGAGATGTTAGGTTGGGTTAGGTTAACTTATATTATGTTATTGATGTATATAAAGGTCCCACGGAGACGTAGAGGCCAACTCGCCAGGAATGTGGTCAAATATTACCGCCGAGATGTTAGGTTGGGTTAGGTTAGGTTATATTACGTTATTGATGCATATAAGGGTCCCACGGAGACGGAGAAGCCAACTCGCCAGGAATCTTGTCAAATATTCCCGCCGAGATGATAGGTTGGGTTAGGTTAAGGTATATTACATTATTGATGTATACGAAATTCAAACGGTGACGTAGAAGCCAACTCGCCATGAATGTTGTCAAATATTACCCCCGACATGTTAGGTTTGGTTAGGTTAGGTTATATTACGTTATTGACGTATATAAAGGTACCACGGAAACGTAGAGGCCAACTCGCCAGGAATGATGTCAAATATTACCGCCGAGATGTTAGATTGGGTTAGGTTAGGTTATATTACGTTATTGATGTATATAAAGGACCCACGGAGACGTAGAGGCCAACTCGCCAGGAATGTCGTCAAATAGTACCGCCGAGATGTTAGATTGGGTTAGGTTAGCTTATATTATGTTATTGATGTATATAAAGGTCCCACGGAGACGTAGGGGCCAACTCGCCAGGAATGCGGACAAATATTGCCGCCGAGATGTTAGGTTGGGTTAGGTTAGGTTATATTACGTTATTGACATATATGAATTTCCCACGGAGACGTAGAGGCCAACAAGCCAGGAATGTGGTCAAATATTACCGCCGAGATGATAGGTTGGGTTAGGTTAGGTTATATTACGTTATTGATGTATATAAAGGTCCCACGGAGACGTAGAGGCCAACAAGCCAGGAATGTTGTCAAATATTACCGCCGAGATGATAGGTTGGGTTAGGTTAGGTTATATTACGTTATTGACATATATAAAGGTCCTACGGAGACGCAGAGGCCAACAAGCCAGGAATGTGGTCAAATATTGCCGCCGAGATGTTAGGTTGGGTTAGGTTAGGTTATATTACGTTATTGACATATATGAATTTCCCACGGAGACGTAGAGGCCAACAAGCCAGGAATGTGGTCAAATATTACCGCCGAGATGTTAGGTTGGGTTAGGTTAGGTTATATCACGTTATTGATGTATATAAAGGTCCCACGGAGACGTAGAGTCCAAATTGCCAGGCATGTTGTCAAATATTACCGCCGAGATGTTAGATTGGGTTAGGTTAGGTTATATTACGTTATTGATGTATATAAAGGACCCACGGAGACGTAGAGGCCAACTCGCCAGGAATGTCGTCAAATAGTACCGCCGAGATGTTAGATTGGGTTAGGTTAGCTTATATTATGTTATTGATGTATATAAAGGTCCCACGGAGACGTAGGGGCCAACTCGCCAGGAATGCGGACAAATATTACCGCCGAGATGTTAGGTTGGGTTAGGTTAGGTTATATTACGTTATTTATGTATATAAAGGACCCACGGAGACGTAGAGGCCAACAAGCCAGGAATGTTGTCAATTATTACACCCGACATGTTAGGTTGGGATAAGTTTCGTTATATTACGTTATTGATGTATATGAATGTCAGACGGAAACGTAGAGGCCAACTCGCCAGGAATGATGTCAAATATTACCGCCGAGATGTTAGATTGGGTTAGGTTAGGTTATATTACGTTATTGATGTATATAAAGGACCCACGGAGACGTAGAGGCCAACTCGCCAGGAATGTCGTCAAATAGTACCGCCGAGATGATAGGTTGGGTTAGGTTCGGTTATATTACGTTATTGATGTATATAAAGGTCCCACGGAGACGTAGAGGCCAACTCGCCAGGAATGCGGTCAAATATTACCGCCGAGATGTTAGGTTGGGTTAGGTTATGTTATATTACGTTATTTATGTATATAAAGGTCCCACGGAGACGTCGAGGCCAACAAGCCAGGAATGTTGTCAATTATTACACCCGACATGTTAGGTTGCGATTGGTTTGGTTATATTACGTTATTGATGTATATGAAGGTCAAACGGAAACGTAGAGGCCAATTCGCCAGGAATGATGTCAAATATTACCGCCGAGATGTTAGATTGGGTTAGGTTAGGTTATATTACGTTATTGATGTATATAAAGGACCCACGGAGACGTAGAGGCCAACTCGCTAGGAATGTCGTCAAATAGTACCGCCGAGATGATAGGTTGGGTTAGGTTAGGTTATATTACGTTATTCATGTATATGAAGGTCAAACGTAAACGTAGAGGCCAACTCGCCAGGAATGATGTCAAATATTACCGCCGACATGGTAGGTTGGGTTAGGTTTGGTTATATTACGTTATTGATGTATATAAGGGTCCCACGGAGACGGAGAAGCCAAATCGCCAGGAATGTTGTCAAATATTACCGCCGAGATGTTAGGTTGGGTTAGGTTGGGTTATATTACGTTATTGATGTATATAAAGGTCCCACGTAGACGTAGAGGCCAACTCACCAGGAATGTTGTCAAATATTACCGCCGAGATGTTAGGTTGGGTTAGGTTAGGTTATATTACGTTATTGATGTATATAAAGGTCCCACGGAGACGTAGAGGCCAACAAGCCAGGAATGTTGTCAAATATTACCGCCGAGATGATAGGTTGTGTTAGGTTAGGTTATATTACGTTATTGACATATATAAAGGTCCTACGGAGACGCAGAGGCCAACAAGCCAGGAATGTGGTCAAATATTGCCGCCGAGATGTTAGGTTGGGTTAGGTTAGGTTATATTACGTTATTGACATATATGAATTTCCCACGGAGACGTAGAGGCCAACAAGCCAGGAATGTGGTCAAATATTACCGCCGAGATGTTAGGTTGGGTTAGGTTAGGTTATATCACGTTATTGATGTATATAAAGGTCCCACGGAGACGTAGAGTCCAAATTGCCAGGCATGTTGTCAAATATTACCGCCGACATGTTAGGTTGGGTTAGGTTAGGTTACATTACGTTATTAATGTATATAAAGGTCCCACGGAGACGTAGAGGCCAACTCGCCAGGAATGTCGTCAAATAGTACCGCCGAGATGATAGGTTGGGTTAGGTTCGGTTATATTACGTTATTGATGTATATAAAGGTCCCACGGAGACGTAGAGGCCAACTCGCCAGGAATGCGGTCAAATATTACCGCCGAGATGTTAGGTTGGGTTAGGTTATGTTATATTACGTTATTTATGTATATAAAGGTCCCACGGAGACGTAGACGCCAACAAGCCAGGAATGTTGTCAATTATTACACCCGACATGTTAGGTTGCGATTGGTTTGTTTATATTACGTTATTGATGTATATGAAGGTCAAACGGAAACGTAGAGGCCAATTCGCCAGGAATGATGTCAAATATTACCGCCGAGATGTTAGATTGGGTTAGGTTAGGTTATATTACGTTATTGATGTATATAAAGGACCCACGGAGACGTAGAGGCCAACTCGCCAGGAATGTCGTCAAATAGTACCGCCGAGATGTTAGGTTGGGTTAGGTTGGGTTATATTACGTTATTGATGTATATAAAGGTCCCACGTAGACGTAGAGGCCAACTCGCCAGGAATGTGGTCAAATATTACCGCCGAGATGTTAGGTTGGGTTAGGTTAGGTTATATTACGTTATTGATGTATACAAAGGTCCCAGGGAGACGTAGATGCCAACTCGCCAGGAATGTTGTCAAATATTACCGCCGAGATGATAGGTTGGGTTAGGTTCGGTTATATTACGTTATTGATGTATATAAAGGTCCCACGTAGACTTAGAGGCCAACAAGCCAGGAATGTGGTCAAATATTACCGCCGAGATGTTAGATTGGGTTAGGTTAGCTTATATTATGTTATTGATGTATATAAAGGTCCCACGGAGACGTAGAGGCCAACTCGCCAGGAATGCGGACAAATATTACCGCCGAGATGTTAGGTTGGGTTAGGTTAGGTTATATTACGTTATTTATGTATATAAAGGACCCACGGAGACGTAGAGGCCAACAAGCCAGGAATGTTGTCAATTATTACACCCGACATGTTAGGTTGGGATAGGTTTCGTTATATTACGTTATTGATGTATATGAAGGTCAGACGGAAACGTAGAGGCCAACTCGCCAGGAATGATGTCAAATATTACCGCCGAGATGTTAGATTGGGTTAGGTTAGGTTATATTACGTTATTGATGTATATAAAGGACCCACGGAGACGTAGAGGCCAACTCGCCAGGAATGTCGTCAAATAGTACCGCCGAGATGATAGGTTGGGTTAGGTTCGGTTATATTACGTTATTGATGTATATAAAGGTCCCACGGAGACGTAGAGGCCAACTCGCCAGGAATGCGGTCAAATATTACCGCCGAGATGTTAGGTTGGGTTAGGTTATGTTATATTACGTTATTTATGTATATAAAGGTCCCACGGAGACGTAGAGGCCAACAAGCCAGGAATGTTGTCAATTATTACACCCGACATGTTAGTTTGCGATTGGTTTGGTTATATTACGTTATTGATGTATATGAAGGTCAAACGGAAACGTAGAGGCCAATTCGCCAGGAATGATGTCAAATATTACCGCCGAGATGTTAGATTGGGTTAGGTTAGGTTATATTACGTTATTGATGTATATAAAGGACCCACGGAGACGTAGAGGCCAACTCGCCAGGAATGTCGTCAAATAGTACCGCCGAGATGATAGGTTGGGTTAGGTTAGGTTATATTACGTTATTCATGTATATGAAGGTCAAACGTAAACGTAGAGACCAACTCGCCAGGAATGATGTCAAATATTACCGCCGACATGGTAGGTTGGGTTAGGTTTGGTTATATTACGTTATTGATGTATATAAGGGTCCCACGGAGACGGAGAAGCCAAATCGCCAGGAAGGTTGTCAAATATTACCGCCGAGATGTTAGGTTGGGTTAGGTTGGGTTATATTACGTTATTGATGTATATAAAGGTCCCACGTAGACGTAGAGGCCAACTCACCAGGAATGTTGTCAAATATTACGGCCGAGATGTTAGGTTGGGTTAGGTTAGGTTATATTACGTTATTGATGTATATAAAGGTCCCACGGAGACGTAGAGGCCAACAAGCCAGGAATGTTGTCAAACATTACCGCCGAGATGATAGGTTGTGTTAGGTTAGGTTATATTACGTTATTGACATATATAAAGGTCCTACGGAGACGCAGAGGCCAACAAGCCAGGAATGTGGTCAAATATTGCCGCCGAGATGTTAGGTTGGGTTAGGTTAGGTTATATTACGTTATTGACATATATGAATTTCCCACGGAGATGTAGAGGCCAACAAGCCAGGAATGTGGTCAAATATTACCGCCGAGATGTTAGGTTGGGTTAGGTTAGGTTATATCACGTTATTGATGTATATAAAGGTCCCACGGAGACGTAGAGGCCAACTCGCCAGGAATGTTGTCAAATATTACCGCCGAGATGTTAGGTTGGGTTAGTTTAGGTTATATTACGTTATTGATGTATATGAAGGTCAAACGGAGACGTAGAGGCCAACAAGCCAGGAATGTGGTCAAATATTACCGCCGTGATGTTAGATTGGGTTAGATTAGGTTATATTACGTTATTAATGTATATGAAGGTCAAACGGAGACGTAGAGGCCAACTCGCCAGGAATGATGTCAAATATTACCGCCGAGATGTTAGGTTGGGTTAGGTTTGGTTATATTACGTTATTCATGTACATAAAGGTCCCACGGAGACGTAGAGGCCAACTCGACAGGAATGTTGTCAAATATTACCACCGAGATGTTAGGTTGTGTTAGGTTACGTTATATTACGTTGTTGATGTAAATGAGGGTTACACGGGGACGTAGAGGCCAACTCGCCAGGAATGTTGTTAAATATTACCGCCGACATGTTAGGTTGGGCTAGGTTTAGTTATATTGCGTTATTGATGTATATAAAGGTCCCACGGAGACGTAGAGGCAAGCAAGCCAGGAATGTGGTCAAATATTACCGCCGAGATGTTAGATTGGGTTAGGTTAAGTTATATTACGTTATTGACATATATAAAGGTCCCACGGAGACGTAGAGTCCAAATTGCCAGGCATGTTGTCAAATATTACCGCCGACATGTTAGGTTGGGTTAGGTTAGGTTACTTTACGTTATTGATGTATATAAAGGTCCCACGGAAATGTAGAGGCCAACAAGCCAGGAATGTGGTCAAATATTACCGCCGAGATGTTAGGTTGGGTTAGGTTACGTTATATTACGTTATTGATGTATATAATGATCCCACGGAGACGTAGAGGCCAACTCGCCAGGAATGTTGTCAAATATTACCGCCGAGATGTTAGGTTGGGTTAGGTTACGTTATATTACGTAATTGATGTATATGAAGGTCAAACGGAGACGTAGAGGACAACTCGCCAGGAATGTTGTATAATATTACCGCCGAGATGTTAGGTTGGGTTAGGTTTGGTTATATTACGTTGTTGATGTATATAAAGGTACCACGGAGACGTAGAGGCCAACAAGCCAGGAATGTGGTCAAATATTACCGCCGAGATGTTAGGTTGGGTTAGGTTAGGTTATATTACGTTATTGACATATATAAATTTCGCACGGAGACGTAGAGACCAACAAGCCAGGAATGTGGTCAAATATTACCGCCGAGATGTTAGGTTGGGTTAGGTTAGGTTATACTACGTTATTGATGTATATAAAGGTACCACGGAGACGTAGAGGCCAACTCGCCAGGAATGTTGTCAAATATTACCCCCGAGATGTTAGGTTGGGTTAGGTTACGTTATACTACGTTATTGATGTATATAATGACCCCACGGAGACGTAGAGGCCAACTCGCCAGGAATGTTGTCAAATATTACCGCCGAGATGATAGGTTGGGTTAGGTTAGGTTATATTACGTTATTGATGTATATAATGATCCCACGGAGACGTAGAGTCCAACTCGCCAGGAATGTTGTCAAATATTACCGCCGAGATGTTAGGTTGGATTAGGTTAGGTTATATTACGTTATTGATGTATATGAAGGTCAAACGGAGACGTAGAGGCCAACAAGCCAGGAATGTGGTCAAATATTACCGCCGTGATGTTAGATTGGGTTAGGTTACGTTATATTACGTAATTGATGTATATGAAGGTCAAACGGAGACGTAGAGGACAACTCGCCAGGAATGTTGTATAATATTACCGCCGAGATGTTAGGTTGGGTTAGGTTTGGTTATATTACGTTATTGATGTATATAAAGGTACCACGGAGACGTAGAGGCCAACAAGCCAGGAATTTGGTCAAATATTACCGCCGAGATGTTAGGTTGGGTTAGGTTAGGTTATATTACGTTATTGACATATATAAATTTCCCACGGAGACGTAGAGGCCAACAAGCCAGGAATGTGGTCAAATATTACCGCCGAGATGTTAGGTTGGGTTAGGTTAGGTTATACTACGTTATTGATGTATATAAAGGTACCACGGAGACGTAGAGGCCAACTCGCCAGGAATGTTGTCAAATATTACCCCCGAGATGTTAGGTTGGGTTAGGTTACGTTATATTACGTTATTGATGTATATAATGACCCCACGGAGACGTAGAGGCCAACTCGCCAGGAATGTTGTCAAATATTACCGCCGAGATGATAGGTTGGGTTAGGTTAGATTATATTACGTTATTGACATATATAAAGGTCCCACGGAGACGCAGAGGCCAACAAGCCAGGAATGTGGTCAAATATTGCCGCCGAGATGTTAGGTTGGGTTAGATTAGGTTATATTACGTTATTGACATACATAAAGTTCCCACGGAGACGCAGAGGCCAACAAGCCAGGAATGTGGTCAAACATTACCGCCGAGATGTTAGGTTGGGTTAGGTTAGGTTATATTACGTTATTGATGTATATAAAGGTCCCACGGAGACGTAGAGGCCAACAAGCCAGGAATGTGGTCAAATATTACCGCCGAGATGTTGGATTGGACTAGGTTTGGTTATATTACGTTACTGATGTATATAAAGGTCCCACGGAAACGTAGACGCCAACTCGCCAGGAATGTTGTCAAATATTACCGCCGAGATGATAGGTTGGGTTAGGTTAGGTTATATTACGTTATTGACATATATAAAGGTCCCACGGAGACGCAGAGGCCAACTCGCCAGGAATGATGTCAAATATTACCGCCAAGATGTTAGGTTGGGTTAGGTTAGGTTATATTACGTTATTGATGTATATGAAGGTCAAACGGAGACGTAGAGGCCAACAAGACAGGAATGTGGTCAAATGTTACCGCCAACATGTTAGGTTGGGTTAGGTTTAGTTATATTACGTTATTGACGTATATAAAGGTCCCACGGAGACGTAGAAGCCAACTCGACAGGAATGTTGTCAAATATTACCGGCGAGATGATAGGTTGGGTTAGGTTAGGTTATATTACGTTATTGACATATATAAAGGTCCGACGGAGACGCAGAGACCAACAAGCCAGGAATGTGGTCAAATATTACCGCCGAGATGTTAGGTTGGGTTAGGTTAGGTTATATTACGTTATTGATGTATATAATGATCCCACGGAGACGTAGAGGCCAACTCGCCAGGAATGTTGTCAAATATTACCGCCGAGATGTTAGGTTGGGTTAGGTTACGTTATATTACGTAATTGATGTATATGAATGTCAAACGGAGACGTAGAGGACAACTCGCCAGGAATGTTGTCAAATATTACCGCCGAGATGTTAGGTTGGATTAGGTTACGTTATATTACGTTATTGATGTATATAATGATCCCACGGAGACGTAGAGGCCAACAAGCCAGGAATGTGGTCAAATACTACCGCCGAGATGTTAGATTGGACTAGGTTTGGTTATATTACGTTACTGATGTATATAAAGGTCCCACGGAAACGTAGAGGCCAACTCGCCAGGAATGTTGTCAAATATTACCGCCGACATGTTAGGTTGGGTTAGGTTAGGTTATATTACGTTATAGATGTATATGATGGTCCAACGGAGACGTAGAGGCCAACTCGCCAGGAATGTTGTCAAATATTACCGCCGAGATGATAGGTTGGGTTAGGTTAGGTTATATTACGTTATTGACATATATAAAGGTCCCACGGAGACGCAGAGGCCAACTCGCCAGGAATGATGTCAAATATTACCGCCGAGATGTTAGGTTGGGTTAGGTTAGGTTATATTACGTTATTGATGTATATGAAGGTCAAACGGAGATGTAGAGGCCAACAAGCCAGGAATGTTGTCAAATATTACCCCCGACATGTTAGGTTGGGTTAAGTTTGGTTATATTACGTTATTGATGTATATGAAGGTCAAACGGAGACGTAGAGGCCAACTCGCCAGGAATGTTGTCAAATATTACCCCCGACATGTTAGGTTGGGTTAGGTTTGGTTATATTACGTTATTGATGTATATGAAGGTCAAACGGAGACGTAGAGGCCAACTCGCCAGGAATGTTGTCAAATATTACCGCCGAGATGTTAGGTTGGGTTAGGTTAGGTTATATTACGTTATTGATGTATATGAAGGTCAAACGGAGACGTAGAGGCCAACAAGCCAGGAATGTGGTCAAATATTACCGCCGTGATGTTAGATTGGGTTAGGTTAGGTTATATTACGTTATTAATGTATATGAAGGTCAAACGGAGACGTAGAGGCCAACTCGCCAGGAATGATGTCAAATATTACCGCCGAGATGTTAGGTTGGATTAGGTTACGTTATATTACGTTATTGATGTATATAATGATCCCACGGAGACGTAGAGGCCAACAAGCCAGGAATGTGGTCAAATATTACCGCCGAGACGTTAGATTGGACTAGGTTTGGTTATATTACGTTACTGATGTATATAAAGGTCCCACGGAAACGTAGAGGCCAACTCGCCAGGAATGTTGTCAAATATTACCGCCGAGATGATAGGTTGGGTTAGGTTAGGTTATATTACGTTATTGACATATATAAAGGTCCTACGGAGACGCAGAGGCCAACAAGCCAGGAATGTCGTCAAATATTGCCGCCGAGATGTTAGGTTGGGTTAGGTTAGGTTATATTACGTTATTGACATATATGAATTTCCCACGGAGACGTAGAGGCCAACAAACCAGGAATGTGGTCAAATATTACCGCCGAGATGTTAGGTTGGGTTAGGTTACGTTATATTACGTTATTGATGTATATAAAGATCCCACGGAGACGTAGAGGCCAACTCGCCAGGAATGTTTTCAAATATTACCGCCGACATGTTAGGTTGGGTTGGGTTAGGTTATATTACGTTATTGATGTATATAAAGGTACCACGGAGACGTAGAGGCCAACTCGCCAGGAATGTTGTCAAATGTTACCGCCAACATGTTAGGTTGGGTTAGGTTTAGTTATATTACGTTATTGACGTATATAAAGGTCCCACGGAGACGTAGAGGCCAACTCGACAGGAATGTTGTCAAATATTACAGACGAGATGATAGGTTAGGTTAGGTTAGGTTATATTACGTTATTGATGTATATGAAGGTCAAACGTAGACGTAGAGGCCAACTCGACAGGAATGTTGTCAAATATTACCGCCGAGATGATAGTTCGGGTTAGGTTAGGTTGTATTACGTTTTTGATGTATATGAGGGTTACACGGAAACGTAGAGGTCAACTCGCCAGGAATGTTTTCAAATATTGCCGCCGACATGTTAGCTTGGGTTAGGTTTGGTTATATTACGTTATTGATGTATATAAAGGTACCACGGAGACGTAGAGGCCAACTCGCCAGGAATGTTGTCAAATATTACCGCCGACATGTTAGGTTGGGTTACGTTAGGTTACATTACGTTATTGATGTATATAAAGGTCCCACGGAGACGTAGAGGCCAACAAACCAGGAATGTGGTCAAATATTACCGCCGAGATGTTAGGTTGGGTTAGGTTACGTTATATTACGTTATTGATGTATATAATGATCCCACGGAGACGTAGAGGCCAACTCGCCAGGAATGTTGTCAAATATTACCGCCGAGATGATAGGTTGGGTTAGGTTAGGTTATATTACGTTATAGACATATATAAAGGTCCCACGGAGACGCAGAGACCAACAAGCCAGGAATGTGGTCAAATATTACCGTCGAGATGTTAGGTTGGGTTAGGTTAGGTTATATTACGTTATTGATGTATATAAAGGTCAAACGGAGACGTAGAGGACAACTCGCCAGGAATGTTGTCAAATATTACCGCCGAGATGTTAGGTTGGATTAGGTTACGTTATATTACGTTATTGATGTATATAATGATCCCACGGAGACGTAGAGGCCAACAAGCCAGGAATGTGGTCAAATATTACCGCCGAGATGTTAGATTGGACTAGGTTTGGTTATATTACGTTACTGATGTATATAAAGGTCCCACGGAAACGTAGAGGCCAACTCGCCAGGAATGTTGTCAAATATTACCGCCGAGATGATAGGTTGGGTTAGGTTAGGTTATATTACGTTATTGACATATATAAAGGTCCCACGGAGACGCAGAGGCCAACTCGCCAGGAATGATGTCAAATATTACCGCCGAGATGTTAGGTTGGATTAGGTTAGGTTACATTACGTTATTGATGTATATAAAGGTCCCACGGAGACGTAGAGGCCAACAAACCAGGAATGTGGTCAAATATTACCGCCGAGATGTTAGGTTGGGTTAGGTTACGTTATATTACGTTATTGATGTATATAATGATCCCACGGAGACGTAGAGGCCAACTCGCCAGGAATGTTGTCAAATATTACCGCCGAGATGATAGGTTGGGTTAGGTTAGGTTATATTACGTTATTGACATATATAAAGGTCCCACGGAGACGCAGAGACCAACAAGCCAGGAATGTGGTCAAATATTACCGCCGAGATGTTAGGTTGGGTTAGGTTAGGTTATATTACGTTATTGATGTATATAAAGGTCAAACGGAGACGTAGAGGACAACTCGCCAGGAATGTTGTCAAATATTACCGCCGAGATGTTAGGTTGGATTAGGTTACGTTATATTACGTTATTGATGTATATAATGATCCCACGGAGACGTAGAGGCCAACAAGCCAGGAATGTGGTCAAATATTACCGCCGAGATGTTAGATTGGACTAGGTTTGGTTATATTACGTTACTGATGTATATAAAGGTCCCACGGAAACGTAGAGGCCAACTCGCCAGGAATGTTGTCAAATATTACCGCCGAGATGATAGGTTGGGTTAGGTTAGGTTATATTACGTTATTGACATATATAAAGGTCCCACGGAGACGTAGAGGCCAACTCGACAGGAATGTTGTCAAATATTACCGCCGAGATGTTAGTTTGGGTTAGGTTAGGTTGTATTACGTTTTTGATGTATATGAGGGTTACACGGAAACGTAGAGGTCAACTCGCCAGGAATGTTGTCAAATATTACCGCCGACATGTTAGGTTGGGTTAGGTTTGGTTATATTACGTTATTGATGTATATAAAGGTACCACGGAGACGTAGAGGCCAACTCGCCAGGAATGTTGTCAAATATTACCGCCGACATGTTAGGTTGGGTTACGTTAGGTTACATTACGTTATTGATGTATATAAAGGTCCCACGGAGACGTAGAGGCCAACAAACCAGGAATGTGGTCAAATATTACCGCCGAGATGTTAGGTTGGGTTAGGTTACGTTATATTACGTTATTGATGTATATAATGATCCCACGGAGACGTAGAGGCCAACTCGCCAGGAATGTTGTCAAATATTACCGCCGAGATGATAGGTTGGGTTAGGTTAGGTTATATTACGTTATTGACATATATAAAGGTCCCACGGAGACGCAGAGACCAACAAGCCGGGAATGTGGTCAAATATTACCGCCGAGATGTTAGGTTGGGTTACGTTAGGTTATATTACGTTATTGATGTATATAATGATCCCACGGAGACGTAGAGGCCAACTCGCCATGAATGTTGTCAAATATTACCGCCGAGATGTTAGGTTGGGTTAGGTTACGTTATATTACGTAATTGATGTATATGAAGGTCAAACGGAGACGTAGAGGACAACTCGCCAGGAATGTTGTCAAATATTACCGCCGAGATGTTAGGTTGGATTAGGTTACGTTATATTACGTTATTGATGTATATAATGATCCCACGGAGACGTAGAGGCCAACAAGCCAGGAATGTGGTCAAATATTACCGCCGAGATGTTAGATTGGACTAGGTTTGGTTATATTACGTTACTGATGTATATAAAGGTCCCACGGAAACGTAGAGGCCAACTCGCCAGGAATGTTGTCAAATATTACCGCCGAGATGATAGGTTGGGTTAGGTTAGGTTATATTACGTTATTGACATATATAAAGGTCCCACGGAGACGCAGAGGCCAACTCGTCAGGAATGATGTCAAATATTACCGCCGAGATGTTAGGTTGGGTTAGGTTAGGTTATATTACGTTATTGATGTATATGAAGGTCAAACGGAGACGTAGAGGCCAACAAGACAGGAATGTCGTCAAATATTACCGTCGAGATGTTAGATTGGGTTAGGTTAGGTTATATAACGTTATTGATGTATATAAAGATCCCACGGAGACGTAGAGGCCATCTCGCCAGGAATGTTTTCAAATATTACCGCCGACATGTTAGGTTGGGTTGGGTTAGGTTAGGTTATATTACGTTATAGATGTATATGATGGTCCAACGGAGACGTAGAGGCCAACTCGCCAGGAATGTTGTCAAATATTACCGCCGAGATGATAGGTTGGGTTAGGTTAGGTTATATTACGTTATTGACATATATAAAGGTCCTACGGAGACGCAGAGGCCAACTCGCCAGGAATGATGTCAAATATTACCCCCAACATGTTAGGTTGGGTTAGGTTTGGTTATATTACGTTATTGATGTATATGAAGGTCAAACGGAGACGTAGAGGCCAACTCGCCAGGAATGTTGTCAAATATTACCGCCGAGATGATAGGTTGGGTTAGGTTTAGCTATATTACGTTATTGATTTATATAAAGGTCCCACGGAGACGTAGAGGCAAGCAAGCCAGGAATGTGGTCAAATATTACCGCCGAGATGTTAGATTGGGTTAGGTTAGGTTATATTACGTTATTGACATATATAAAGGTCCCACGGAGACGTAGAGACCAACTTGCCAGGCATGTTGTCAAATATTACCGCCGACATGTTAGGTTGGGTTACGTTAGGTTACATTACGTTATTGATGTATATAATGGTCCCACGGAGACGTAGAGGCCAACAAACCAGGAATGTGGTCGAATATTACCGCCGAGATGTTAGGTTGGGTTAGGTTACGTTATATTACGTTATTGATGTATATAATGATCCCACGGAGACGTAGAGGCCAACTCGCCAGGAATGTTGTCAAATATTACCGCCGAGATGATAGGTTAGGTTAGGTTAGGTTATATTACGTTATTGACATATATAAAGGTCCCACGGAGACGCAGAGTCCAACAAGCCAGGAATGTGGTCAAATATTACCGCCGAGATGTTAGGTTGGGTTAGGTTACGTTATATTACGTTATTGATGTATATAATGAACCCACGGAGACGTAGAGGCCAACTCGCCAGGAATGTTGTCAAATATTACCGCCGAGATGTTAGGTTGGGTTAGGTTACGTTATATTACGTAATTGATGTATATGAAGGTCAAACGGAGACGTAGAGGACAACTCGCCAGGAATGTTGTCAAATATTACCGCCCAGATGTTAGGTTGGGTTAGGTTAGGTTATATTATGTTATTGACATATATAAAGGTCCCACGGACACGCAGAGGCCAACAAGCCAGGAATGTGGTCAAATTTTACCGCCGAGATGTTAGATTGGGTTAGGCTAGTTTATATTATGTTATTTATGTACATAAAGGTCCCACGGAGACGTAGACTCCAACTCGCCAGGAATGTTGTCAAATATTACCGCCGAGGTGTTAGGTTGGGATAGGTTAGGTTATATTACGTTATTGATGTATATAAAGGTCCCACGGAGACGTAGAGGCCAACTCGCCAGGAATGTTGTCAAATATTACCGCTGAGACGTTAGGTTGGGTTAGGTTAGGTTGTATTACGTTATTGATGTATATGAAGGTCCCACGTAGACGTAGAGGCCAACAAGACAGGAATGTGGTCAAATATTACCGCCGAAATGTTACATTGGGCTAGGTTTAGTTATATTACGTTATTGATGTATATAAAGGTCCCACGGAGACGTAGAGGCCAACAAGACAGGAATGTTGTCAAATATTACAGCCAACATGTTAGGTTGTGTTAGGTTTAGCTATATTACGTTATTGATGTATATGAAGGTCCCACAGAGACGTAGAGGCCAACAAGACAGGAATGTGGTCAAATATTACCGCCGAGATGTTAGATTGGGTCAGGTTAGGTTATATTACGTTATTGATGTATATAAATGTCCCACGGAGACGTAGAGGCCAACTCGCCAGGAATGTTTTCAAATATTACCGCCGACATGTTAGGTTGGGTTAGGTTTGGTTATATTACGTTATTGATGTATTTAAAGGTCCCACGGAGACGCAGAGGCCAACAACCCAGGAATGTGGTCAAATATTACCTCCGAGATGATAGGTGGGGTTAGGTTACGTTATATTACGTTATTGATGTATATGAGGGTTACACGGAGACGTAGAGGCGAACTCGCCAGGAATGTTGTTAAATATTACCGCCGAGATGTTAGGTTTGGTTAGGTTAGGTTATATTACGTTAATGATGTATATAAAGGTCCCAGGGAGACGTAGATGCCAACTCGCCAGGAATGTTGTCAAATATTACCGCCGAGATGATAGGTGGGGTTAGGTTACGTTATATTAAGTTATTGATGTATATGAGGGTTACATGGAGACGTAGAGGCCAACTCGCCAGGAATGTTGTCAAATATTACCGCCGAGATGATAGGTTGGGTTAGGTTAGGCTATATTTCGTTAATGATGTATAAAGGTCCCAGGTAGACGTAGATGCCAACTCGCCAGAAATGTTGTCAAATATTACCGCCGAGATGATAGGTTGGGTTAGGTTACGTTATATTACGTTATTGATGTATATGAAGGTCAAACGGAGACGTAGAGGCCAACTCGCCAGGACTGTTGTCAAATAACACCGCCGAGATGATAGGTTGTGTTAGGTTACGTTATATTACGTTATTGATGTATATGAGGGTTACACGGAGACGTGGAGGCCAACTCGCCAGGAATGTTGTCAAATATTACCGCCGAAATGTTGGGTTGGGTTAGGTTAGGTTATATTACGTTAATGATGTATATAAAGGTCCCAGGGGGACGTAGATGCAAACTCGCCAGGAATATTGTCAAATATTACCGCCGGGATGATAGGTTGTGTTAGGTTACGTTATATTACGTCATTGATGTATATGAGGGTTACACGGAGACGTAGAGGCCAACTCGCCAGGACTGTTGTCAAATATTACCGCCGAGATGTTAGGTTGGTTTAGGTTAAGCTATATTACGTTAATGATGTATATAAAGGTCCCAGGGGGACGTAGATGCCAACTCGCCAGGAATGTTGTCAAATATTACCGCCGAGATGATAGGTGGGGTTAGGTTACGTTATATTACGTTATTGATGTATATGAGGGTTACACGGAGACGTGGAGGCCAACTCGCCAGGAATGTTGTCAAATATTACCGCCGAAATGTTGGGTTGGGTTAGGTTAGGTTATATTACGTTAATGATGTATATAAAGGTCCCAGGTTGACGTAGATGCAAACTCGCCAGGAATATTGTCAAATATTACCGCCGAGATGATAGGTTGTGTTAGGTTACGTTATATTACGTTATTGATGTATATGAGGGTTACACGATGACGTAGAGGCCAACTCGCCAGGAATGTTGTCAAATATTACCGCCGAGATGATAGGTTGGGTTAGGTTAGGCTATATTACGTTAATGATGTACATAAAGGTCCCAGGGAGACGTAGATGCCAACTCGCCAGGAATGTTGTCAAATATTACCGTCGAGATGATAGGTGGGGTTAGGTTACGTTATATTACGTTATTGATGTATATGAGGGTTACACGGAGACGTAGAGGCCAACTCGCCAGGAATGTTGTCAAATATTACCGCCGAGATGATAGGTTGGGTTATGTTAGGCTATATTACGTTAATGATGTATATAAAGGTCCCAGGGAGACGTAGATGCCAACTCGCCAGTAATGTTGTCAAATATTACCGCGGAGATGATAGGTGGGGTTAGGTTACGTTATATTACGTTATTGATGTATATGAGGGTAACACGGAGACGTAGAGGCCAACTCGCCAGGAGCGCTGTCAAATATTACCGCCGAGATGATAGGTTGGGTTAGGTTACGTTATATTACGTTATTGATGTATATGAGGGTTACACGGAGACGTAGAGGCCAACTCGCCAGGAATGTTGTCAAATATTACCGCCGAAATGTTGGGTTGGGTTAGGTTAGGTTATATTACTTTAATGATGTATATAAAGGTCCTAGGGAGACGTACATGCCAACTCGCCAGGAATGTTGTCAAATATTACCGCCGAGATGATAGGTTGGGTTAGGTTACGTTATATTACGTTATTGATGTATATGAGGGTTACACGGAGACGTAGAGGCCAACTCGCCAGGAATGTTGTCAAATAACACCGCCGAGATGATAGGTTGGGTTAGGTTAGGCTATATTACGTTAATGATGTATATAAAGGTCCCAGGGAGACGTAGATGCCAACTCGCCAGGATTGTTGTCAAATATTACCGTCGAGATGATAGGTGGGGTTAGGTTACGTTATATTACGTTATTGATGTATATGAAGGTCAAACGGAGACGTAGAGGCGAACTCGCCAGGAATGTTGTTAAATATTACCGCCGAGATGTTAGGTTTGGTTAGGTTAGGTTATATTACGTTAATGATGTATATAAAGTTCCCAGGGAGACGTAGATGCCAACTCGCCAGGAGTGCTGTCAAATATTACCGCCGAGATGATAGGTTGGGTTAGGTTACGTTATATTACGTTATTGATGTATATGAGGGTTACACGGAGACGTAGAGGCCAACTCGCCAGGAATGTTGTCAAATATTACCGCCGAAATGTTGGGTTGGGTTAGGTTAGGTTATATTACTTTAATGATGTATATAAAGGTCCTAGGGAGACGTACATGCCAACTCGCCAGGAATGTTGTCAAATATTACCGCCGAGATGATAGGTTGGGTTAGGTTACGTTATATTACGTTATTGATGTATATGAGGGTTACACGGAGACGTAGAGGCCAACTCGCCAGGAATGTTGTCAAATAACACCGCCGAGACGATAGGTTGGGTTAGGTTACGTTATATTACGATATTGATGTATATGAGGGTTACACGGAGACGTAGAGACCAACTCGCCAGGAATGTTGACAAATATTACCACAGAGATGTTAGGTTGGGTTAGGTTAGGTTATATTACGTTATTGATGTATATGAAGGTCAAACGGAGACGTAGATGCCAACTCGCCAGGAATGTTGTCAAATATTACCGCCGAGATGATAGGTTGGGTTAGGTTAGGCTATATTACGTTAATGATGTACATAAAGGTCCCAGGGAGACGTAGATGCCAACTCGCCAGGAATGTTGTCAAATATTACCGTCGAGATGATAGGTGGGGTTAGGTTACGTTATATTACGTTATTGATGTATATGAGGGTTACACGGAGACCTAGAGGCCAACTCGCCAGGAATGTTGTCAAATATTACCGCCGAGAATAGGTTCGGTTAGGTTAGGCTATATTACGTTAATGATGTATATAAAGGTCCCAGGGAGACGTAGATGCCAACTCGCCAGTAATGTTGTCACATATTACCGCCGAGATGTTAGGTTGGGTTAGGTTAGGTTATATTACATTAATGATGTATATAAAGGTCCCAGGGAGACGTTGATGCCAACTCGCCAGGAATGTTGTCAAATATTACCGCCGAGATGATAGGTTGGGTTAGGTTACGTTATATTACGTTATTGATGTATATAAAGGTCCCAGGGAGACGTAGATGCCAACTCGCCAGGAATGCTGTCAAATATTACCGCCGAAATGTTGGGTTTGGTTAGGTTAGGTTATATTACGTTAATGATGTATATAAAGGTCCTAGGGAGACGTACATGCCAACTCGCCAGGAATGTTGTCAAATATTACCGCCGAGATAATAGGTTGGGTTAGGTTACGTTATATTACGTTATTGATGTATATGAGGGTTACACGGAGACGTAGAGGCCAACTCGCCAGGAATGTTGTCAAATATTACCGCCGAGATGATAGGTTGGGTTATGTTAGGCTATATTACGTTAATGATGTATATAAAGGTCCCAGGGAGACGTAGATGCCAACTCGCCAGTAATGTTGTCAAATATTACCGCCGAGATGATAGGTGGGGTTAGGTTACGTTATATTACGTTATTGATGTATATGAGGGTAACACGGAGACGTAGAGGCCAACTCGCCAGGAATGTTGTCAAATATTACCACCGAGATGTTAAGTTGGGTTAGGTTAGGTTATATTACGTTAATGATGTATATAAAGGTCCCAGGGAGACGTAGATGCCAACTCGCCAGGAATGTTGTCAAATATTACCGCCGAGATGATAGGTTGGGTTAGGTTACGTTATATTACGTTATTGATGTATATGAAGGTCAAACGGAGACGTAAAGGCGAACTCGCCGGGAATGTTGTTAAATATTACCGCCGAGATGTTAGGTTTGGTTAGGTTAGGTTATATTACGTTAATGATGTATATAAAGTTCCCAGGGAGACGTAGATGCCAACTCGCCAGGAGTGCTGTCAAATATTACCGCCGAGATGGTAGGTTGGGTTAGGTTACGTTATATTACGTTATTGATGTATATGAAGGTCAAACGGAGACGTAGAGGCCAACTCGCCAGGTATGTTGTCAAATATTAAGGCGGAAATGTTAGGTTGTGTTAGGTTAGGTTATATTACGTTATTGACGTATATGAGGGTTACACGGAGACGTAAAGGTCAACTCGCCAGGAATGTTGTCAAATATTACCGCCGAGATGTTAGGTTGGGTTAGGTTAGGTTATATTACATTAATGATGTATATAAAGGTCCCAGGGAGACGTTGATGCCAACTCGCCAGGAATGTTGTCAAATATTACCGCCGAGATGATAGGTTGGGTTAGGTTACGTTATATTACGTTATTGATGTATATAAAGGTCCCAGGGAGACGTAGATGCCAACTCGCCAGGAATGCTGTCAAATATTACCGCCGAGATGTTAGGTTGGTTTAGGTTAAGCTATATTACGTTAATGATGTATATAAAGGTCCCAGGGAGACGTAGAGGCCAACTCGCCAGGAATGTTGTCAAATATTATCGCCGAGATGATAGGTTTGTTTAGGTTAGGTTATATTTCGTTATTGATGTATATGAAGGTCCCACGTAGACGTATAGGCCAACTCGCCAGGAATGTTGTCAAATATTACCGCCGAGATGATAGGTTGGGTTAGGTTACGTTATATTACGTTATTGATGTATATAAAGGTCCCAGGGAGACGTAGATGCCAACTCGCCAGGAATGCTGTCAAATATTACCGCCGAGATGATAGGTTGGGTTAGGTTACGATATATTACGTTATTGATGTATATGAGGGTTACACGGAGACGTAGAGGCCAACTCGCCAGGAATGTTGTCAAATATTACCGCCGAAATGTTGAGTTTGGTTAGGTTAGGTTATATTACGTTACTGATGTATATAAAGGTCCTAGGGAGACGTACATGCCAACTCGCCAGGAATGTTGTCAAATATTACCGCCGAGATGATAGGTTGGTTTAGGTTACGTTATATTACGTTATTGATGTATATGAGGGTTACACGGAGAAGTAGAGGCCAACTCGCCAGGAATGTTGTCAAATATTACCGCCGAGATGATAGGTGGGGTTAGGTTAGGCTATATTACGTTAATGATGTATATAAAGGTCCCAGGGAGACGTATATGCCAACTCGCCAGGATTGTTGTCAAATATTACCGTCGAGATGATAGGTGGGGTTAGGTTACGTTATATTACGTTATTGATGTATATGAAGGACAAACGGAGACGTAGAGGCGAACTCGCCAGGAATGTTGTTAAATATTACCGCCGAGATGTTAGGTTTGGTTAGGTTAGGTTATATTACGTTAATGATGTATATAAAGTTCCCAGGGAGACGTAGATGCCAACTCGCCAGGAGTGCTGTCAAATATTACCGCCGAGATGATATGTTGGGTTAGGTTACGTTATATTACGTTATTGATGTATATGAGGGTTACACGGAGACGTAGAGGCCAACTCGCCAGGAATGTTGTCAAATATTACCGCCGAAATGTTGGGTTGGGTTAGGTTAGGTTATATTACTTTAATGATGTATATAAAGGTCCTAGGGAGACGTAGAGGCCAACTCGCCAGGAATGTTGTCAAATATTACCGCCGAGATGATAGGTTGGGTTAGGTTACGTTATATTACGTTATTGATGTATATGAGGGTTACACGGAGACGTAGAGACCAACTCGCCAGGAATGTTGACAAATATTACCACAGAGATGTTAGGTTGGGTTAGGTTAGGTTATATTACGTTATTGATGTATATGAAGGTCAAACGGAGACGTAGATGCCAACTCGCCAGGAATGTTGTCAAATATTACCGCCGAGATGTTAGTTTGGGTTAGGTTAGGTTATATTACGTTATTGATGTATATGAGGGTTACACGGAGACCTAGAGGCCAACTCGCCAGGAATGTTGTCAAATATTACCGCCGAGAATAGGTTCGGTTAGGTTAGGCTATATTACGTTAATGATGTATATAAAGGTCCCAGGGAGACGTAGATGCCAACTCGCCAGGAATGTTGTCAAATATTACCGCCGAGATGATAGGTGGGGTTAGGTTACGTTATATTACGTTATTGATGTATATGAGGGTAACACGGCGACGTAGAGGCCAACTCGCCAGGAATGTTGTCAAATATTACCACCGAGATGTTAAGTTGGGTTAGGTTAGGTTATATTACGTTAATGATGTATATAAAGGTCCCAGGGAGACGTAGATGCCAACTCGCCAGGAATGTTGTCAAATATTACCGCCGAGATGATAGGTTGGGTTAGGTTACGTTATATTACGTTATTGATGTATATGAAGGCCAAACGGAGACGTAGATGCCAACTCGCCAGGAATGTTGTCAAATATTACCGCCGAGATGATAGGTTGGGTTATGTTACGTTACATTACGTTATTGATGTATATGAAGGTCAAACGGAGACGTAGAGGCCAACTCGCCAGGAATGTTGTCAAATATTACCGCCTAGATGTTAAGTTGGGTTAGGTTAGGTTATATTACGTTAATGATGTATATAAAGGTTCCAGGGAGACGTAGAGGCGAACTCGCCAGGAATGTTGTTAAATATTACCGCCGAGATGTTAGGTTTGGTTAGGTTAGGTTATATTACGTTAATGATGTATATAAAGTTCCCAGGGAGACGTAGATGCCAACTCGCCAGGAGTGCTGTCAAATATTACCGCCGAGATGATAGGTTGGGTTAGGTTACGTTATATTACGTTATTGATGTATATGAGGGTTACACGGAGACGCAGAGGCCAACTCGCCAGGAATGTTGTCAAATATTACCGCCGAAATGTTGGGTTGGGTTAGGTTAGGTTATATTACTTTAATTATGTATATAAAGGTCCTAGGGAGACGTACATGCCAACTCGCCAGGAATGTTGTCAAATATTACCGCCGAGATGATAGGTTGGGTTAGGTTACGTTATATTACGTTATTGATGTATATGAGGGTTACACGGAGACGTAGAGGCCAACTCGCCAGGAATGTTGTCAAATAACACCGCCGAGATGATAGGTTGGGTTAGGTTACGTTATATTACGATATTGATGTATATGAGGGTTACACGGAGACGTAGAGACCAACTCGCCAGGAATGTTGACAAATATTACCACAGAGATGTTAGGTTGGGTTAGGTTAGGTTATATTACGTTATTGATGTATATGAAGGTCAAACGGAGACGTAGATGCCAACTCGCCAGGAATGTTGTCAAATATTACCGCCGAGATGTTAGTTTGGGTTACGTTAGGTTATATTACATTAATGATATATATAAAGGTCCCAGGGAGACGTAGATGCCAACTCGCCAGGAATGTTGTCAAATATTACCGCCGAGACGTTAGGTTTGGTTAGGTTAGGTTATATTACGATAATGATGTATATATAGGTCCTAGGGAGGCGTACATGCCAACTCGCCAGGAATGTTGTCAAATATTACCGCCGAAATGTTGGGTTGGGTTAGGTTAGGTTATATTACATTAATGATATATATAAAGGCCCCGGGGAGGCGTAGATGCCAACTCGCCAGGAATGTTGTCAAATATTACCGCCGAGACGTTAGGTTTGGTTAGGTTAGGTTATATTACGATAATGATGTATATATAGGTCCTAGGGAGGCGTACATGCCAACTCGCCAGGAATGTTGTCAAATATTACCGCCGAAATGTTGGGTTGGGTTAGGTTAGGTTATATTACTTTAATGATGTATATAAAGGTCCTAGGGAGACGTACATGCCAACTCGCCAGGAATGTTGTCAAATATTACCGCCGAGATGATAGGTTGGGTTAGGTTACGTTATATTACGTTATTGATGTATATGAGGGTTACACGGAGACGTAGAGGCCAACTCGCCAGGAATGTTGTCAAATAACACCGCCGAGATGATAGGTTGGGTTAGGTTACGTTATATTACGATATAGATGTATATGAGGGTTACACGGAGACGTAGAGACCAACTCGCCAGGAATGTTGACAAATATTACCACAGAGATGTTAGGTTGGGTTAGGTTAGGTTATATTACGTTATTGATGTATATGAAGGTCAAACGGAGACGTAGATGCCAACTCGCCAGGAATGTTGTCAAATATTACCGCCGAGATGTTAGTTTGGGTTAGGTTAGGTTATATTACATTAATGATATATATAAAGGTCCCAGGGAGACGTAGATGCCAACTCGCCAGGAATGTTGTCAAATATTACCGCCGAGACGTTAGGTTTGGTTAGGTTAGGTTATATTACGATAATGATGTATATATAGGTCCTAGGGAGGCGTACATGCCAACTCGCCAGGAATGTTGTCAAATATTACCGCCGAGATGATAGGTTGGGTTAGGTTACGTTATATTACGTTATTGATGTATATGAGGGTTACACGGAGACCTAGAGGCCAACTCGCCAGGAATGTTGTCAAATATTACCGCCGAGAATAGGTTCGGTTAGGTTAGGCTATATTACGTTAATGATGTATATAAAGGTCCCAGGGAGACGTAGATGCCAACTCGCCAGGAATGTTGTCAAATATTACCGCCGAGATGATAGGTGGGGTTAGGTTACGTTATATTACGTTATTGATGTATATGAGGGTTACACGGAGACGTAGAGGCCAACTCGCCAGGAATGTTGTCAAATATTACCGCCGAGATGTTAAGTTGGGTTAGGTTAGGTTATATTACGTTGATGATGTATATAAAGGTCCCAGGGAGACGTAGATGCCAACTCGCCAGAAATGTTGTCAAATATTACCGCCGAGATGATAGGTTGGGTTAGGTTACGTTATATTACGTTATTGATGTATATGAAGGTCAAACGGAGACGTAGAGGCCAACTCGCCAGGAATGTTGTTAAATATTACCGCCGAGATGTTAAGTTGGGTTAGGTTAGGTTATATTACGTTAATGATGTATATAAAGTTCCCAGGGAGACGTAGATGCCAACTCGCCAGGAATGTTGTCACATATTACCGCCGAGATGATAGGTTGGGTTAGGTTACGTTATATTACGTTATTGATGTATATGAAGGTCAAACGGAGACGTAGAGGCTAACTCGCCAGGAATGTTGTTAAATATTACCGCCGAGATGTTAAGTTGGGTTAGGTTAGGTTATATTACGTTAATGATGTATATAAAGTTCCCAGGGAGACGTAGATGCCAACTCGCCAGGAATGTTGTCACATATTACCGCCGAGATGATAGGTTGGGTTAGGTTACGTTATATTACGTTATTGATGTATATGAAGGTCAAACGGAGACGTAGAGGCCAACTCGCCAGGAATGTTGTTAAATATTACCGCCGAGATGTTAGGTTTGGTTAGGTTAGGTTATATTACGTTAATGATGTATATAAAGGTCCCAGGGAGACGTAGATGCCAACTCGCCAGGAATGTTGTCAAATATTACCGTCGAGATGATAGGTTGGGTTAGGTTACGTTATATTACGTTATTGATGTATATGAGGGTTACACGGAGACGTAGAGGCCAACTCGCCAGGAATGTTGTCAAATATTACCGCCGAGATGATAGGTTGGGTTAGGTTAGGCTATATTACGTTAATGATGTATATAAAGGTCCCAGGGAGACGTAGATGCCAACTCGCCAGGAATGTTGTCAAATATTACCGTCGAGATGATAGGTGGGGTTAGGTTACGTTATATTACGTTATTGATGTATATGAGGGTTACACGGAGACGTAGAGACCAACTCGCCAGGAATGTTGACAAATATTACCACAGAGATGTTAGGTTGGGTTAGGTTAGGTTATATTACGTTATTGATGTATATGAAGGTCAAACGGAGACGTAGATGCCAACTCGCCAGGAATGTTGTCAAATATTACCGCCGAGATGTTAGTTTGGGTTAGGTTAGGTTATATTACATTAATGATATATATAAAGGTCCGAGGGAGACGTAGATGCCAACTCGCCAGGAATGTTGTCAAATATTACCGCCGAGACGTTAGGTTTGGTTAGGTTAGGTTATATTACGATAATGATGTATATATAGGTCCTAGGGAGGCGTACATGCCAACTCGCCAGGAATGTTGTCAAATATTACCGCCGAAATGTTGGGTTGGGTTAGGTTAGGTTATATTACTTTAATGATGTATATAAAGGTCCTAGGGAGACGTACATGCCAACTCGCCAGGAATGTTGTCAAATATTACCGCCGAGATGATAGGTTGGGTTAGGTTACGTTATATTACGTTATTGATGTATATGAGGGTTACACGGAGACGTAGAGGCCAACTCGCCAGGAATGTTGTCAAATAACACCGCCGAGATGATAGGTTGGGTTAGGTTACGTTATATTATGATATTGATGTATATGAGGGTTACACGGAGACGTAGAGACCAACTCGCCAGGAATGTTGACAAATATTACCACAGAGATGTTAGGTTGGGTTAGGTTAGGTTATATTACGTTATTGATGTATATGAAGGTCAAACGGAGACGTAGATGCCAACTAGCCACGAATGTTGTCAAATATTACCGCCGAGATGTTAGTTTGGGTTAGGTTAGGTTATATTACATTAATGATATATATAAAGGTCCCAGGGAGACGTAGATGCCAACTCGCCAGGAATGTTGTCAAATATTACCGCCGAGACGTTAGGTTTGGTTAGGTTAGGTTATATTACGCTAATGATGTATATATAGGTCCCAGGGAGACGTAGATGCCAACTCGCCAGGAATGTTGTCAAATATTACCGCCGAGATGATAGGTTGGGTTAGGTTACGTTATATTACGTTATTGATGTATATGAAGGTCAAACGGAGACGTAGAGGCGAACTCGCCAGGAATGTTGTTAAATATTACCGCCGAGATGTTAGGTTTGGTTAGGTTAGGTTATATTACGTTAACGATGTATATAAAGTTCCCAGGGAGACGTAGATGCCAACTCGCCAGGAATGCTGTCAAATATTACCGCCGAGATGATAGGTTGGGTTAGGTTACGTTATATTACGTTATTGATGTATATGAGGGTTACACGGAGACGTAGAGGCCAACTCGCCAGGAATGTCGTCAAATAACACCGCCGAGATGATAGGTTGGGTTAGGTTACGTTATATTACGATATTGATGTATATGAGGGTTACACGGAGACGTAGAGACCAACTCGCCAGGAATGTTGACAAATATTACCACAGAGATGTTAGGTTGGGTTAGGTTAGGTTATATTACGTTATTGATGTATATGAAGGTCAAACGGAGACGTAGATGCCAACTCGCCAGGAATGTTGTCAAATATTACCGCCGAGATGTTAGTTTGGGTTAGGTTAGGTTATATTACATTAATGATATATATAAAGGTCCGAGGGAGACGTAGATGCCAACTCGCCAGGAATGTTGTCAAATATTACCGCCGAGACGTTAGGTTTGGTTAGGTTAGGTTATATTACGATAATGATGTATATATAGGTCCTAGGGAGGCGTACATGCCAACTCGCCAGGAATGTTGTCAAATATTACCGCCGAAATGTTGGGTTGGGTTAGGTTAGGTTATATTACTTTAATGATGTATATAAAGGTCCTAGGGAGACGTACATGCCAACTCGCCAGGAATGTTGTCAAATATTACCGCCGAGATGATAGGTTGGGTTAGGTTACGTTATATTACGTTATTGATGTATATGAGGGTTACACGGAGACGTAGAGGCCAACTCGCCAGGAATGTTGTCAAATAACACCGCCGAGATGATAGGTTGGGTTAGGTTACGTTATATTATGATATTGATGTATATGAGGGTTACACGGAGACGTAGAGACCAACTCGCCAGGAATGTTGACAAATATTACCACAGAGATGTTAGGTTGGGTTAGGTTAGGTTATATTACGTTATTGATGTATATGAAGGTCAAACGGAGACGTAGATGCCAACTAGCCACGAATGTTGTCAAATATTACCGCCGAGATGTTAGTTTGGGTTAGGTTAGGTTATATTACATTAATGATATATATAAAGGTCCCAGGGAGACGTAGATGCCAACTCGCCAGGAATGTTGTCAAATATTACCGCCGAGACGTTAGGTTTGGTTAGGTTAGGTTATATTACGATAATGATGTATATATAGGTCCTAGGGAGGCGTACATGCCAACTCGACAGGAATGTTGTCAAATATTACCGCCGAGATGATAGGTTGGGTTAGGTTACGTTATATTACGTTATTGATGTATATGAGGGTTACACGGAGACCTAGAGGCCAACTCGCCAGGAATGTTGTCAAATATTACCGCCGAGATGATAGGTTGGGTTATGTTAGGCTATATTACGTTAATGATGTATATAAAGGTCCCAGGGAGACGTAGATGCCAACTCGCCAGGAATGTTGTCAAATATTACCGCCGAGATGATAGGTTGGGTTAGGTTACGTTATATTACGTTATTGATGTATATGAAGGTCAAACGGAGACGTAGAGGCGAACTCGCCAGGAATGATGTCAAATATTACCGCCGAGATGATAGGTGGGGTTAGGTTACGTTATATTACGTTATTGATGTATATGAGGGTTACACGGAGACGTAGAGGCCAACTCGCCAGGAATGTTGTCAAATATTACCGCCGAGATGATAGGTTGGGTTATGTTAGGCTATATTACGTTAATGATGTATATAAAGGTCCCAGGGAGACGTAGATGCCAACTCGCCAGGAATGTTGTCAAATATTACCGCCGAGATGATAGGTTGGGTTAGGTTACGTTATATTACGTTATTGATGTATATGAAGGTCAAACGGAGACGTAGAGGCGAACTCGCCAGGAATGATGTCAAATATTACCGCCGAGATGATAGGTGGGGTTAGGTTACGTTATATTACGTTATTGATGTATATGAGGGTTACACGGAGACGTAGAGGCCAACTCGCCAGGAATGTTGTTAAATATTACCGCCGAGATGTTAGGTTTGGTTAGGTTAGGTTATATTACGTTAATGATGTATATAAAGTTCCCAGGGAGACGTAGATGCCAACTCGCCAGGAATGCTGTCAAATATTACCGCCGAGATGATAGGTTGGGTTAGGTTACGTTATATTACGTTATTGATGTATATGAGGGTTACACGGAGACGTAGAGGCCAACTCGCCAGGAATGTTGTCAAATAACACCGCCGAGATGATAGGTTGGGTTAGGTTACGTTATATTACGATATTGATGTATATGAGGGTTACACGGAGACGTAGAGACCAACTCGCCAGGAATGTTGACAAATATTACCACAGAGATGTTTGGTTGGGTTAGGTTAGGTTATATTACGTTGTTGATGTATATGAAGGTCAAACGGAGACGTAGATGCCAACTCGCCAGGAATGTTGTCAAATATTACCGCCGAGATGTTAGTTTGGGTTAGGTTAGGTTATATTACATTAATGATATATATAAAGGTCCCAGGGAGACGTAGATGCCAACTCGCCAGGAATGTTGTCAAATATTACCGCCGAGACGTTAGGTTTGGTTAGGTTAGGTTATATTACGATAATGATGTATATATAGGTCCTAGGGAGGCGTACATGCCAACTCGCCAGGAATGTTGTCAAATATTACCGCCGAAATGTTGGGTTGGGTTAGGTTAGGTTATATTACTTTAATGATGTATATAAAGGTCCTAGGGAGACGTACATGCCAACTCGCCAGGAATGTTGTCAAATATTACCGCCGAGATGATAGGTTGGGTTAGGTTACGTTTTATTACGTTATTGATGTATATGAGGGTTACACGGAGACGTAGAGGCCAACTCGCCAGGAATGTTGTCAAATAACACCGCCGAGATGATAGGTTGGGTTAGGTTACGTTATATTACGTTATTGATGTATATGAAGGTCAAACGGAGACGTAGAGGCGAACTCGCCAGGAATGTTGTTAAATATTACCGCCGAGATGTTAGGTTTGGTTAGGTTAGGTTATATTACGTTAACGATGTATATAAAGTTCCCAGGGAGACGTAGATGCCAACTCGCCAGGAATGCTGTCAAATATTACCGCCGAGATGATAGGTTGGGTTAGGTTACGTTATATTACGTTATTGATGTATATGAGGGTTACACGGAGACGTAGAGGCCAACTCGCCAGGAATGTCGTCAAATAACACCGCCGAGATGATAGGTTGGGTTAGGTTACGTTATATTACGATATTGATGTATATGAGGGTTACACGGAGACGTAGAGACCAACTCGCCAGGAATGTTGACAAATATTACCACAGAGATGTTAGGTTGGGTTAGGTTAGGTTATATTACGTTATTGATGTATATGAAGGTCAAACGGAGACGTAGATGCCAACTCGCCAGGAATGTTGTCAAATATTACCGCCGAGATGTTAGTTTGGGTTAGGTTAGGTTATATTACATTAATGATATATATAAAGGTCCGAGGGAGACGTAGATGCCAACTCGCCAGGAATGTTGTCAAATATTACCGCCGAGACGTTAGGTTTGGTTAGGTTAGGTTATATTACGATAATGATGTATATATAGGTCCTAGGGAGGCGTACATGCCAACTCGCCAGGAATGTTGTCAAATATTACCGCCGAAATGTTGGGTTGGGTTAGGTTAGGTTATATTACTTTAATGATGTATATAAAGGTCCTAGGGAGACGTACATGCCAACTCGCCAGGAATGTTGTCAAATATTACCGCCGAGATGATAGGTTGGGTTAGGTTACGTTATATTACGTTATTGATGTATATGAGGGTTACACGGAGACGTAGAGGCCAACTCGCCAGGAATGTTGTCAAATAACACCGCCGAGATGATAGGTTGGGTTAGGTTACGTTATATTATGATATTGATGTATATGAGGGTTACACGGAGACGTAGAGACCAACTCGCCAGGAATGTTGACAAATATTACCACAGAGATGTTAGGTTGGGTTAGGTTAGGTTATATTACGTTATTGATGTATATGAAGGTCAAACGGAGACGTAGATGCCAACTAGCCACGAATGTTGTCAAATATTACCGCCGAGATGTTAGTTTGGGTTAGGTTAGGTTATATTACATTAATGATATATATAAAGGTCCCAGGGAGACGTAGATGCCAACTCGCCAGGAATGTTGTCAAATATTACCGCCGAGACGTTAGGTTTGGTTAGGTTAGGTTATATTACGATAATGATGTATATATAGGTCCTAGGGAGGCGTACATGCCAACTCGACAGGAATGTTGTCAAATATTACCGCCGAGATGATAGGTTGGGTTAGGTTACGTTATATTACGTTATTGATGTATATGAGGGTTACACGGAGACCTAGAGGCCAACTCGCCAGGAATGTTGTCAAATATTACCGCCGAGAATAGGTTCGGTTAGGTTAGGCTATATTACGTTAATGATGTATATAAAGGTCCCAGGGAGACGTAGATGCCAACTCGCCAGAAATGTTGTCAAATATTACCGCCGAGATGATAGGTTGGGTTAGGTTACGTTATATTACGTTATTGATGTATATGAGGGTTACACGGAGACCTAGAGGCCAACTCGCCAGGAATGTTGTCAAATATTACCGCCGAGATGATAGGTTGGGTTATGTTAGGCTATATTACGTTAATGATGTATATAAAGGTCCCAGGGAGACGTAGATGCCAACTCGCCAGGAATGTTGTCAAATATTACCGCCGAGATGATAGGTTGGGTTAGGTTACGTTATATTACGTTATTGATGTATATGAAGGTCAAACGGAGACGTAGAGGCGAACTCGCCAGGAATGTTGTTAAATATTACCGCCGAGATGTTAGGTTTGGTTAGGTTAGGTTATATTACGTTAATGATGTATATAAAGTTCCCAGGGAGACGTAGATGCCAACTCGCCAGGAATGCTGTCAAATATTACCGCCGAGATGATAGGTTGGGTTAGGTTACGTTATATTACGTTATTGATGTATATGAGGGTTACACGGAGACGTAGAGGCCAACTCGCCAGGAATGTTGTCAAATAACACCGCCGAGATGATAGGTTGGGTTAGGTTACGTTATATTACGATATTGATGTATATGAGGGTTACACGGAGACGTAGAGACCAACTCGCCAGGAATGTTGACAAATATTACCACAGAGATGTTTGGTTGGGTTAGGTTAGGTTATATTACGTTGTTGATGTATATGAAGGTCAAACGGAGACGTAGATGCCAACTCGCCAGGAATGTTGTCAAATATTACCGCCGAGATGTTAGTTTGGGTTAGGTTAGGTTATATTACATTAATGATATATATAAAGGTCCCAGGGAGACGTAGATGCCAACTCGCCAGGAATGTTGTCAAATATTACCGCCGAGACGTTAGGTTTGGTTAGGTTAGGTTATATTACGATAATGATGTATATATAGGTCCTAGGGAGGCGTACATGCCAACTCGCCAGGAATGTTGTCAAATATTACCGCCGAAATGTTGGGTTGGGTTAGGTTAGGTTATATTACTTTAATGATGTATATAAAGGTCCTAGGGAGACGTACATGCCAACTCGCCAGGAATGTTGTCAAATATTACCGCCGAGATGATAGGTTGGGTTAGGTTACGTTTTATTACGTTATTGATGTATATGAGGGTTACACGGAGACGTAGAGGCCAACTCGCCAGGAATGTTGTCAAATAACACCGCCGAGATGATAGGTTGGGTTAGGTTACGTTATATTACGATATTGATGTATATGAGGGTTACACGGAGACGTAGAGACCAACTCGCCAGGAATGTTGACAAATATTACCACAGAGATGTTAGGTTGGGTTAGGTTAGGTTATATTACGTTATTGATGTATATGAAGGTCAAACGGAGACGTAGATGCCAACTCGCCAGGAATGTTGTCAAATATTACCGCCGAGATGTTAGTTTGGGTTAGGTTAGGTTATATTACATTAATGATATATGTAAAGGTCCCAGGGAGACGTAGATGCCAACTCGCCAGGAATGTTGTCAAATATTACCGCCGAGACGTTAGGTTTGGTTAGGTTAGGTTATATTACGATAATGATGTATATATAGGTCCTAGGGAGGCGTACATGCCAACTCGCCAGGTATGTTGTCAAATATTACCGCCGACATGATAGGTTGGGTTAGGTTACGTTATATTACGTTATTGATGTATATGAGGGTTACACGGAGACCTAGAGGCCAACTCGCCAGGAATGTTGTCAAATATTACCGCCGAGAATAGGTTCGGTTAGGTTCGGCTATATTACGTTAATGATGTATATAAAGGTCCCAGGGAGACGTAGATGCCAACTCGCCAGAAATGTTGTCAAATATTACCGCCGAGATGATAGGTGGGGTTAGGTTACGTTATATTACGTTATTGATGTATATGAGGTTTACACGGAGACGTAGAGGCCAACTCGCCAGGAATGTTGTCAAGTATTACCGCCGAGATGTTAAGTTGGGTTAGGTTAGGTTATATTACGTTAATGATGTATATAAAGTTCCCAGGGAGACGTAGATGCCAACTCGCCAGGAATGTTGTCAAATATTACCGCCGAGATGATAGGTGGGGTTAGGTTACGTTATATTACGTTATTGATGTATATGAGGTTTACACGGAGACGTAGAGGCCAACTCGCCAGGAATGTTGTCAAATATTACCGCCGAGATGTTAAGTTGGGTTAGGTTAGGTTATATTACGTTAATGATGTATATACAGGTCCCAGGGAGACGTAGATGCCAACTCGCCAGGAATGTTGTCAAATATTACCGCCGAGATGATAGGTTGGGTTAGGTTACGTTATATTACGTTATTGATGTATATGAAGGTCAAACGGAGACGTAGAGGCGAACTCGCCAGGAATGTTGTTAAATATTACCGCCGAAATGTTGGGTTGGGTTAGGTTAGGTTATATTACTTTAATGATGTATATAAAGGTCCTAGGGAGACGTACATGCCAACTCGCCAGGAATGTTGTCAAATATTACCGCCGAGATGATAGGTTGGGTTAGGTTACGTTATATTACGTTATTGATGTATATGAGGGTTACACGGAGACGTAGAGGCCAACTCGCCAGGAATGTTGTCAAATAACACCGCCGAGATGATAGGTTGGGTTAGGTTACGTTATATTACGATATTGATGTATATGAGGGTTACACGGAGACGTAGAGACCAACTCGCCAGGAATGTTGACAAATATTACCACAGAGATGTTAGGTTGGGTTAGGTTAAGTTATATTACGTTATTGATGTATATGAAGGTCAAACGGAGACGTAGATGCCAACTCGCCAGGAATGTTGTCAAATATTACCGCCGAGATGTTAGTTTGGGTTAGGTTAGGTTATATTACATTAATGATATATGTAAAGGTCCCAGGGAGACGTAGATGCCAACTCGCCAGGAATGTTGTCAAATATTACCGCCGAGACGTTAGGTTTGGTTAGGTTAGGTTATATTACGATAATGATGTATATATAGGTCCTAGGGAGGCGTACATGCCAACTCGCCAGGAATGTTGTCAAATATTACCGCCGACATGATAGGTTGGGTTAGGTTACGTTATATTACGTTATTGATGTATATGAGGGTTACACGGAGACCTAGAGGCCAACTCGCCAGGAATGTTGTCAAATATTACCGCCGAGAATAGGTTCGGTTAGGTTCGGCTATATTACGTTAATGATGTATATAAAGGTCCCAGGGAGACGTAGATGCCAACTCGCCAGAAATGTTGTCAAATATTACCGCCGAGATGATAGGTGGGGTTAGGTTACGTTATATTACGTTATTGATGTATATGAGGTTTACACGGAGACGTAGAGGCCAACTCGCCAGGAATGTTGTCAAGTATTACCGCCGAGATGTTAAGTTGGGTTAGGTTAGGTTATATTACGTTAATGATGTATATAAAGTTCCCAGGGAGACGTAGATGCCAACTCGCCAGGAATGTTGTCAAATATTACCGCCGAGATGATAGGTGGGGTTAGGTTACGTTATATTACGTTATTGATGTATATGAGGTTTACACGGAGACGTAGAGGCCAACTCGCCAGGAATGTTGTCAAATATTACCGCCGAGATGTTAAGTTGGGTTAGGTTAGGTTATATTACGTTAATGATGTATATACAGGTCCCAGGGAGACGTAGATGCCAACTCGCCAGGAATGTTGTCAAATATTACCGCCGAGATGATAGGTTGGGTTAGGTTACGTTATATTACGTTATTGATGTATATGAAGGTCAAACGGAGACGTAGAGGCGAACTCGCCAGGAATGTTGTTAAATATTACCGCCGAAATGTTGGGTTGGGTTAGGTTAGGTTATATTACTTTAATGATGTATATAAAGGTCCTAGGGAGACGTACATGCCAACTCGCCAGGAATGTTGTCAAATATTACCGCCGAGATGATAGGTTGGGTTAGGTTACGTTATATTACGTTATTGATGTATATGAGGGTTACACGGAGACGTAGAGGCCAACTCGCCAGGAATGTTGTCAAATAACACCGCCGAGATGATAGGTTGGGTTAGGTTACGTTATATTACGATATTGATGTATATGAGGGTTACACGGAGACGTAGAGACCAACTCGCCAGGAATGTTGACAAATATTACCACAGAGATGTTAGGTTGGGTTAGGTTAGGTTATATTACGTTATTGATGTATATGAAGGTCAAACGGAGACGTAGATGCCAACTCGCCACGAATGTTGTCAAATATTACCGCCGAGATGTTAGTTTGGGTTAGGTTAGGTTATATTACATTAATGATATATATAAAGGTCCCAGGGAGACGTAGATGCCAACTCGCCAGGAATGTTGTCAAATATTACCGCCGAGACGTTAGGTTTGGTTAGGTTAGGTTATATTACGATAATGATGTATATATAGGTCCTAGGGAGGCGTACATGCCAACTCGACAGGAATGTTGTCAAATATTACCGCCGAGATGATAGGTTGGGTTAGGTTACGTTATATTACGTTATTGATGTATATGAGGGTTACACGGAGACCTAGAGGCCAACTCGCCAGGAATGTTGTCAAATATTACCGCCGAGATGATAGGTTGGGTTATGTTAGGCTATATTACGTTAATGATGTATATAAAGGTCCCAGGGAGACGTAGATGCCAACTCGCCAGGAATGTTGTCAAATATTACCGCCGAGATGATAGGTTGGGTTAGGTTACGTTATATTACGTTATTGATGTATATGAAGGTCAAACGGAGACGTAGAGGCGAACTCGCCAGGAATGTTGTTAAATATTACCGCCGAGATGTTAGGTTTGGTTAGGTTAGGTTATATTACGTTAATGATGTATATAAAGTTCCCAGGGAGACGTAGATGCCAACTCGCCAGGAATGCTGTCAAATATTACCGCCGAGATGATAGGTTGGGTTAGGTTACGTTATATTACGTTATTGATGTATATGAGGGTTACACGGAGACGTAGAGGCCAACTCGCCAGGAATGTTGTCAAATAACACCGCCGAGATGATAGGTTGGGTTAGGTTACGTTATATTACGATATTGATGTATATGAGGGTTACACGGAGACGTAGAGACCAACTCGCCAGGAATGTTGACAAATATTACCACAGAGATGTTTGGTTGGGTTAGGTTAGGTTATATTACGTTGTTGATGTATATGAAGGTCAAACGGAGACGTAGATGCCAACTCGCCAGGAATGTTGTCAAATATTACCGCCGAGATGTTAGTTTGGGTTAGGTTAGGTTATATTACATTAATGATATATATAAAGGTCCCAGGGAGACGTAGATGCCAACTCGCCAGGAATGTTGTCAAATATTACCGCCGAGACGTTAGGTTTGGTTAGGTTAGGTTATATTACGATAATGATGTATATATAGGTCCTAGGGAGGCGTACATGCCAACTCGCCAGGAATGTTGTCAAATATTACCGCCGAAATGTTGGGTTGGGTTAGGTTAGGTTATATTACTTTAATGATGTATATAAAGGTCCTAGGGAGACGTACATGCCAACTCGCCAGGAATGTTGTCAAATATTACCGCCGAGATGATAGGTTGGGTTAGGTTACGTTTTATTACGTTATTGATGTATATGAGGGTTACACGGAGACGTAGAGGCCAACTCGCCAGGAATGTTGTCAAATAACACCGCCGAGATGATAGGTTAGGTTAGGTTACGTTATATTACGATATTGATGTATATGAGGGTTACACGGAGACGTAGAGACCAACTCGCCAGGAATGTTGACAAATATTACCACAGAGATGTTAGGTTGGGTTAGGTTAGGTTATATTACGTTATTGATGTATATGAAGGTCAAACGGAGACGTAGATGCCAACTCGCCAGGAATGTTGTCAAATATTACCGCCGAGATGTTAGTTTGGGTTAGGTTAGGTTATATTACATTAATGATATATGTAAAGGTCCCAGGGAGACGTAGATGCCAACTCGCCAGGAATGTTGTCAAATATTACCGCCGAGACGTTAGGTTTGGTTAGGTTAGGTTATATTACGATAATGATGTATATATAGGTCCTAGGGAGGCGTACATGCCAACACGCCAGGAATGTTGTCAAATATTACCGCCGACATGATAGGTTGGGTTAGGTTACGTTATATTACGTTATTGATGTATATGAGGGTTACACGGAGACGTAGAGGCCAACTCGCCAGGAATGTTGTCAAATAACACCGCCGAGATGATAGGTTGGGTTAGGTTACGTTATATTACGATATTGATGTATATGAGGGTTACACGGAGACGTAGAGACCAACTCGCCAGGAATGTTGACAAATATTACCACAGAGAAGTTAGGTTGGGTTAGGTTAGGTTATATTACGTTATTGATGTATATGAAGGTCAAACGGAGACGTAGATGCCAACTCGCCAGGAATGTTGTCAAATATTACCACCGAGATGTTAGTTTGGGTTAGGTTAGGTTATATTACATTAATGATATATGTAAAGGTCCCAGGGAGACGTAGATGCCAACTCGCCAGGAATGTTGTCAAATATTACCGCCGAGACGTTAGGTTTGGTTAGGTTAGGTTATATTACGATAATGATGTATATATAGGTCCTAGGGAGGCGTACATGCCAACTCGCCAGGAATGTTGTCAAATATTACCGCCGACATGATAGGTTGGGTTAGGTTACGTTATATTACGTTATTGATTTATATGAGGGTTACACGGAGACCTAGAGGCCAACTCGCCAGGAATGTTGTCAAATATTACCGCCGAGAATAGGTTCGGTTAGGTTCGGCTATATTACGTTAATGATGTATATAAAGGTCCCAGGGAGACGTAGATGCCAACTCGCCAGAAATGTTGTCAAATATTACCGCCGAGATGATAGGTGGGGTTAGGTTACGTTATATTACGTTATTGATGTATATGAGGTTTACACGGAGACGTAGAGGCCAACTCGCCAGGAATGTTGTCAAGTATTACCGCCGAGATGTTAAGTTGGGTTAGGTTAGGTTATATTACGTTAATGATGTATATAAAGTTCCCAGGGAGACGTAGATGCCAACTCGCCAGGAATGTTGTCAAATATTACCGCCGAGACGTTAGGTTTGGTTAGGTTAGGTTATATTACGATAATGATGTATATATAGGTCCTAGGGAGGCGTACATGCCAACTCGACAGGAATGTTGTCAAATATTACCGCCGAGATGATAGGTTGGGTTAGGTTACGTTATATTACGTTATTGATGTATATGAGGGTTACACGGAGACCTAGAGGCCAACTCGCCAGGAATGTTGTCAAATATTACCGCCGAGAATAGGTTCGGTTAGGTTAGGCTATATTACGTTAATGATGTATATAAAGGTCCCAGGGAGACGTAGATGCCAACTCGCCAGAAATGTTGTGAAATATTACCGCCGAGATGATAGGTTGGGTTAGGTTACGTTATATTACGTTATTGATGTATATGAGGGTTACACGGAGACCTAGAGGCCAACTCGCCAGGAATGTTGTCAAATATTACCGCCGAGATGATAGGTTGGGTTATGTTAGGCTATATTACGTTAATGATGTATATAAAGGTCCCAGGGAGACGTAGATGCCAACTCGCCAGGAATGTTGTCAAATATTACCGCCGAGATGATAGGTTGGGTTAGGTTACGTTATATTACGTTATTGATGTATATGAGGTTTACACGGAGACGTAGAGGCCAACTCGCCAGGAATGTTGTCAAGTATTACCGCCGAGATGTTAAGTTGGGTTAGGTTAGGTTATATTACGTTAATGATGTATATAAAGTTCCCAGGGAGACGTAGATGCCAACTCGCCAGGAATGTTGTCAAATATTACCGCCGAGATGATAGGTGGGGTTAGGTTACGTTATATTACGTTATTGATGTATATGAGGTTTACACGGAGACGTAGAGGCCAACTCGCCAGGAATGTTGTCAAATATTACCGCCGAGATGTTAAGTTGGGTTAGGTTAGGTTATATTACGTTAATGATGTATATACAGGTCCCAGGGAGACGTAGATGCCAACTCGCCAGGAATGTTGTCAAATATTACCGCCGAGATGATAGGTTGGGTTAGGTTACGTTATATTACGTTATTGATGTATATGAAGGTCAAACGGAGACGTAGAGGCGAACTCGCCAGGAATGTTGTTAAATATTACCGCCGAAATGTTGGGTTGGGTTAGGTTAGGTTATATTACTTTAATGATGTATATAAAGGTCCTAGGGAGACGTACATGCCAACTCGCCAGGAATGTTGTCAAATATTACCGCCGAGATGATAGGTTGGGTTAGGTTACGTTATATTACGTTATTGATGTATATGAGGGTTACACGGAGACGTAGAGGCCAACTCGCCAGGAATGTTGTCAAATAACACCGCCGAGATGATAGGTTGGGTTAGGTTACGTTATATTACGATATTGATGTATATGAGGGTTACACGGAGACGTAGAGACCAACTCGCCAGGAATGTTGACAAATATTACCACAGAGATGTTAGGTTGGGTTAGGTTAAGTTATATTACGTTATTGATGTATATGAAGGTCAAACGGAGACGTAGATGCCAACTCGCCAGGAATGTTGTCAAATATTACCGCCGAGATGTTAGTTTGGGTTAGGTTAGGTTATATTACATTAATGATATATGTAAAGGTCCCAGGGAGACGTAGATGCCAACTCGCCAGGAATGTTGTCAAATATTACCGCCGAGACGTTAGGTTTGGTTAGGTTAGGTTATATTACGATAATGATGTATATATAGGTCCTAGGGAGGCGTACATGCCAACTCGCCAGGAATGTTGTCAAATATTACCGCCGACATGATAGGTTGGGTTAGGTTACGTTATATTACGTTATTGATGTATATGAGGGTTACACGGAGACCTAGAGGCCAACTCGCCAGGAATGTTGTCAAATATTACCGCCGAGAATAGGTTCGGTTAGGTTCGGCTATATTACGTTAATGATGTATATAAAGGTCCCAGGGAGACGTAGATGCCAACTCGCCAGAAATGTTGTCAAATATTACCGCCGAGATGATAGGTGGGGTTAGGTTACGTTATATTACGTTATTGATGTATATGAGGTTTACACGGAGACGTAGAGGCCAACTCGCCAGGAATGTTGTCAAGTATTACCGCCGAGATGTTAAGTTGGGTTAGGTTAGGTTATATTACGTTAATGATGTATATAAAGTTCCCAGGGAGACGTAGATGCCAACTCGCCAGGAATGTTGTCAAATATTACCGCCGAGATGATAGGTGGGGTTAGGTTACGTTATATTACGTTATTGATGTATATGAGGTTTACACGGAGACGTAGAGGCCAACTCGCCAGGAATGTTGTCAAATATTACCGCCGAGATGTTAGTTTGGGTTAGGTTAGGTTATATTACATTAATGATATATGTAAAGGTCCCAGGGAGACGTAGATGCCAACTCGCCAGGAATGTTGTCAAATATTACCGCCGAGACGTTAGGTTTGGTTAGGTTAGGTTATATTACGATAATGATGTATATATAGGTCCTAGGGAGGCGTACATGCCAACTCGACAGGAATGTTGTCAAATATTACCGCCGAGATGATAGGTTGGGTTAGGTTACGTTATATTACGTTATTGATGTATATGAGGGTTACACGGAGACCTAGAGGCCAACTCGCCAGGAATGTTGTCAAATATTACCGCCGAGAATAGGTTCGGTTAGGTTAGGCTATATTACGTTAATGATGTATATAAAGGTCCCAGGGAGACGTAGATGCCAACTCGCCAGAAATGTTGTGAAATATTACCGCCGAGATGATAGGTTGGGTTAGGTTACGTTATATTACGTTATTGATGTATATGAGGGTTACACGGAGACCTAGAGGCCAACTCGCCAGGAATGTTGTCAAATATTACCGCCGAGATGATAGGTTGGGTTATGTTAGGCTATATTACGTTAATGATGTATATAAAGGTCCCAGGGAGACGTAGATGCCAACTCGCCAGGAATGTTGTCAAATATTACCGCCGAGATGATAGGTTGGGTTAGGTTACGTTATATTACGTTATTGATGTATATGAAGGTCAAACGGAGACGTAGAGGCGAACTCGCCAGGAATGTTGTTAAATATTACCGCCGAGATGTTAGGTTTGGTTAGGTTAGGTTATATTACGTTAATGATGTATATAAAGTTCCCAGGGAGACGTAGATGCCAACTCGCCAGGAATGCTGTCAAATATTACCGCCGAGATGATAGGTTGGGTTAGGTTACGTTATATTACGTTATTGATGTATATGAGGGTTACACGGAGACGTAGAGGCCAACTCGCCAGGAATGTTGTCAAATAACACCGCCGAGATGATAGGTTGGGTTAGGTTACGTTATATTACGATATTGATGTATATGAGGGTTACACGGAGACGTAGAGACCAACTCGCCAGGAATGTTGACAAATATTACCACAGAGATGTTTGGTTGGGTTAGGTTAGGTTATATTACGTTGTTGATGTATATGAAGGTCAAACGGAGACGTAGATGCCAACTCGCCAGGAATGTTGTCAAATATTACCGCCGAGATGTTAGTTTGGGTTAGGTTAGGTTATATTACATTAATGATATATATAAAGGTCCCAGGGAGACGTAGATGCCAACTCGCCAGGAATGTTGTCAAATATTACCGCCGAGACGTTAGGTTTGGTTAGGTTAGGTTATATTACGATAATGATGTATATATAGGTCCTAGGGAGGCGTACATGCCAACTCGCCAGGAATGTTGTCAAATATTACCGCCGAAATGTTGGGTTGGGTTAGGTTAGGTTATATTACTTTAATGATGTATATAAAGGTCCTAGGGAGACGTACATGCCAACTCGCCAGGAATGTTGTCAAATATTACCGCCGAGATGATAGGTTGGGTTAGGTTACGTTTTATTACGTTATTGATGTATATGAGGGTTACACGGAGACGTAGAGGCCAACTCGCCAGGAATGTTGTCAAATAACACCGCCGAGATGATAGGTTGGGTTAGGTTACGTTATATTACGATATTGATGTATATGAGGGTTACACGGAGACGTAGAGACCAACTCGCCAGGAATGTTGACAAATATTACCACAGAGATGTTAGGTTGGGTTAGGTTAGGTTATATTACGTTATTGATGTATATGAAGGTCAAACGGAGACGTAGATGCCAAGTCGCCAGGAATGTTGTCAAATATTACCGCCGAGATGTAAGTGTGGGTTAGGTTAGGTTATATTACATTAATGATATATGTAAAGGTCCCAGGGAGACGTAGATGCCAACTCGCCAGGAATGTTGTCAAATATTACCGCCGAGACGTTAGGTTTGGTTAGGTTAGGTTATATTACGATAATGATGTATATATAGGTCCTAGGGAGGCGTACATGCCAACTCGCCAGGAATGTTGTCAAATATTACCGCCGACATGATAGGTTGGGTTAGGTTACGTTATATTACGTTATTGATGTATATGAGGGTTACACGGAGACCTAGAGGCCAACTCGCCAGGAATGTTGTCAAATATTACCGCCGAGAATAGGTTCGGTTAGGTTCGGCTATATTACGTTAATGATGTATATAAAGGTCCCAGGGAGACGTAGATGCCAACTCGCCAGAAATGTTGTCAAATATTACCGCCGAGATGATAGGTTGGGTTAGGTTACGTTATATTACGTTATTGATGTATATGAGGGTTACACGGAGACCTAGAGGCCAACTCGCCAGGAATGTTGTCAAATATTACCGCCGAGATGATAGGTTGGGTTATGTTAGGCTATATTACGTTAATGATGTATATAAAGGTCCCAGGGAGACGTAGATGCCAACTCGCCAGGAATGTTGTCAAATATTACCGCCGAGATGATAGGTTGGGTTAGGTTACGTTATATTACGTTATTGATGTATATGAAGGTCAAACGGAGACGTAGAGGCGAACTCGCCAGGAATGTTGTTAAATATTACCGCCGAGATGTTAGGTTTGGTTAGGTTAGGTTATATTACGTTAATGATGTATATAAAGTTCCCAGGGAGACGTAGATGCCAACTCGCCAGGAATGCTGTCAAATATTACCGCCGAGATGATAGGTTGGGTTAGGTTACGTTATATTACGTTATTGATGTATATGAGGGTTACACGGAGACGTAGAGGCCAACTCGCCAGGAATGTTGTCAAATAACACCGCCGAGATGATAGGTTGGGTTAGGTTACGTTATATTACGATATTGATGTATATGAGGGTTACACGGAGACGTAGAGACCAACTCGCCAGGAATGTTGACAAATATTACCACAGAGATGTTTGGTTGGGTTAGGTTAGGTTATATTACGTTGTTGATGTATATGAAGGTCAAACGGAGACGTAGATGCCAACTCGCCAGGAATGTTGTCAAATATTACCGCCGAGATGTTAGTTTGGGTTAGGTTAGGTTATATTACATTAATGATATATATAAAGGTCCCAGGGAGACGTAGATGCCAACTCGCCAGGAATGTTGTCAAATATTACCGCCGAGACGTTAGGTTTGGTTAGGTTAGGTTATATTACGATAATGATGTATATATAGGTCCTAGGGAGGCGTACATGCCAACTCGCCAGGAATGTTGTCAAATATTACCGCCGAAATGTTGGGTTGGGTTAGGTTAGGTTATATTACTTTAATGATGTATATAAAGGTCCTAGGGAGACGTACATGCCAACTCGCCAGGAATGTTGTCAAATATTACCGCCGAGATGATAGGTTGGGTTAGGTTACGTTTTATTACGTTATTGATGTATATGAGGGTTACACGGAGACGTAGAGGCCAACTCGCCAGGAATGTTGTCAAATAACACCGCCGAGATGATAGGTAGGGTTAGGTTACGTTATATTACGATATTGATGTATATGAGGGTTACACGGAGACGTAGAGACCAACTCGCCAGGAATGTTGACAAATATTACCACAGAGATGTTAGGTTGGGTTAGGTTAGGTTATATTACGTTATTGATGTATATGAAGGTCAAACGGAGACGTAGATGCCAACTCGCCAGGAATGTTGTCAAATATTACCGCCGAGATGTTAGTTTGGGTTAGGTTAGGTTATATTACATTAATGATATATGTAAAGGTCCCAGGGAGACGTAGATGCCAACTCGCCAGGAATGTTGTCAAATATTACCGCCGAGACGTTAGGTTTGGTTAGGTTAGGTTATATTACGATAATGATGTATATATAGGTCCTAGGGAGGCGTACATGCCAACTCGCCAGGAATGTTGTCAAATATTACCGCCGACATGATAGGTTGGGTTAGGTTACGTTATATTACGTTATTGATGTATATGAGGGTTACACGGAGACGTAGAGGCCAACTCGCCAGGAATGTTGTCAAATAACACCGCCGAGATGATAGGTTGGGTTAGGTTACGTTATATTACGATATTGATGTATATGAGGGTTACACGGAGACGTAGAGACCAACTCGCCAGGAATGTTGACAAATATTACCACAGAGATGTTAGGTTGGGTTAGGTTAGGTTATATTACGTTATTGATGTATATGAAGGTCAAACGGAGACGTAGATGCCAACTCGCCAGGAATGTTGTCAAATATTACCGCCGAGATGTTAGTTTGGGTTAGGTTAGGTTATATTACATTAATGATATATGTAAAGGTCCCAGGGAGACGTAGATGCCAACTCGCCAGGAATGTTGTCAAATATTACCGCCGAGACGTTAGGTTTGGTTAGGTTAGGTTATATTACGATAATGATGTATATATAGGTCCTAGGGAGGCGTACATGCCAACTCGCCAGGAATGTTCTCAAATATTACCGCCGACATGATAGGTTGGGTTAGGTTACGTTATATTACGTTATTGATTTATATGAGGGTTACACGGAGACCTAGAGGCCAACTCGCCAGGAATGTTGTCAAATATTACCGCCGAGAATAGGTTCGGTTAGGTTCGGCTATATTACGTTAATGATGTATATAAAGGTCCCAGGGAGACGTAGATGCCAACTCGCCAGAAATGTTGTCAAATATTACCGCCGAGATGATAGGTGGGGTTAGGTTACGTTATATTACGTTATTGATGTATATGAGGTTTACACGGAGACGTAGAGGCCAACTCGCCAGGAATGTTGTCAAGTATTACCGCCGAGATGTTAAGTTGGGTTAGGTTAGGTTATATTACGTTAATGATGTATATAAAGTTCCCAGGGAGACGTAGATGCCAACTCGCCAGGAATGTTGTCAAATATTACCGCCGAGACGTTAGGTTTGGTTAGGTTAGGTTATATTACGATAATGATGTATATATAGGTCCTAGGGAGGCGTACATGCCAACTCGACAGGAATGTTGTCAAATATTACCGCCGAGATGATAGGTTGGGTTAGGTTACGTTATATTACGTTATTGATGTATATGAGGGTTACACGGAGACCTAGAGGCCAACTCGCCAGGAATGTTGTCAAATATTACCGCCGAGAATAGGTTCGGTTAGGTTAGGCTATATTACGTTAATGATGTATATAAAGGTCCCAGGGAGACGTAGATGCCAACTCGCCAGAAATGTTGTCAAATATTACCGCCGAGATGATAGGTTGGGTTAGGTTACGTTATATTACGTTATTGATGTATATGAGGGTTACACGGAGACCTAGAGGCCAACTCGCCAGGAATGTTGTCAAATATTACCGCCGAGATGATAGGTTGGGTTATGTTAGGCTATATTACGTTAATGATGTATATAAAGGTCCCAGGGAGACGTAGATGCCAACTCGCCAGGAATGTTGTCAAATATTACCGCCGAGATGATAGGTTGGGTTAGGTTACGTTATATTACGTTATTGATGTATATGAAGGTCAAACGGAGACGTAGAGGCGAACTCGCCAGGAATGTTGTTAAATATTACCGCCGAGATGTTAGGTTTGGTTAGGTTAGGTTATATTACGTTAATGATGTATATAAAGTTCCCAGGGAGACGTAGATGCCAACTCGCCAGGAATGCTGTCAAATATTACCGCCGAGATGATAGGTTGGGTTAGGTTACGTTATATTACGTTATTGATGTATATGAGGGTTACACGGAGACGTAGAGGCCAACTCGCCAGGAATGTTGTCAAATAACACCGCCGAGATGATAGGTTGGGTTAGGTTACGTTATATTACGATATTGATGTATATGAGGGTTACACGGAGACGTAGAGACCAACTCGCCAGGAATGTTGACAAATATTACCACAGAGATGTTTGGTTGGGTTAGGTTAGGTTATATTACGTTGTTGATGTATATGAAGGTCAAACGGAGACGTAGATGCCAACTCGCCAGGAATGTTGTCAAATATTACCGCCGAGATGTTAGTTTGGGTTAGGTTAGGTTATATTACATTAATGATATATATAAAGGTCCCAGGGAGACGTAGATGCCAACTCGCCAGGAATGTTGTCAAATATTACCGCCGAGACGTTAGGTTTGGTTAGGTTAGGTTATATTACGATAATGATGTATATATAGGTCCTAGGGAGGCGTACATGCCAACTCGCCAGGAATGTTGTCAAATATTACCGCCGAAATGTTGGGTTGGGTTAGGTTAGGTTATATTACTTTAATGATGTATATAAAGGTCCTAGGGAGACGTACATGCCAACTCGCCAGGAATGTTGTCAAATATTACCGCCGAGATGATAGGTTGGGTTAGGTTACGTTTTATTACGTTATTGATGTATATGAGGGTTACACGGAGACGTAGAGGCCAACTCGCCAGGAATGTTGTCAAATAACACCGCCGAGATGATAGGTTGGGTTAGGTTACGTTATATTACGATATTGATGTATATGAGGGTTACACGGAGACGTAGAGACCAACTCGCCAGGAATGTTGACAAATATTACCACAGAGATGTTAGGTTGGGTTAGGTTAGGTTATATTACGTTATTGATGTATATGAAGGTCAAACGGAGACGTAGATGCCAACTCGCCAGGAATGTTGTCAAATATTACCGCCGAGATGTTAGTTTGGGTTAGGTTAGGTTATATTACATTAATGATATATGTAAAGGTCCCAGGGAGACGTAGATGCCAACTCGCCAGGAATGTTGTCAAATATTACCGCCGAGACGTTAGGTTTGGTTAGGTTAGGTTATATTACGATAATGATGTATATATAGGTCCTAGGGAGGCGTACATGCCAACTCGCCAGGAATGTTGTCAAATATTACCGCCGACATGATAGGTTGGGTTAGGTTACGTTATATTACGTTATTGATGTATATGAGGGTTACACGGAGACCTAGAGGCCAACTCGCCAGGAATGTTGTCAAATATTACCGCCGAGAATAGGTTCGGTTAGGTTCGGCTATATTACGTTAATGATGTATATAAAGGTCCCAGGGAGACGTAGATGCCAACTCGCCAGAAATGTTGTCAAATATTACCGCCGAGATGATAGGTTGGGTTAGGTTACGTTATATTACGTTATTGATGTATATGAGGGTTACACGGAGACCTAGAGGCCAACTCGCCAGGAATGTTGTCAAATATTACCGCCGAGATGATAGGTTGGGTTATGTTAGGCTATATTACGTTAATGATGTATATAAAGGTCCCAGGGAGACGTAGATGCCAACTCGCCAGGAATGTTGTCAAATATTACCGCCGAGATGATAGGTTGGGTTAGGTTACGTTATATTACGTTATTGATGTATATGAAGGTCAAACGGAGACGTAGAGGCGAACTCGCCAGGAATGTTGTTAAATATTACCGCCGAGATGTTAGGTTTGGTTAGGTTAGGTTATATTACGTTAATGATGTATATAAAGTTCCCAGGGAGACGTAGATGCCAACTCGCCAGGAATGCTGTCAAATATTACCGCCGAGATGATAGGTTGGGTTAGGTTACGTTATATTACGTTATTGATGTATATGAGGGTTACACGGAGACGTAGAGGCCAACTCGCCAGGAATGTTGTCAAATAACACCGCCGAGATGATAGGTTGGGTTAGGTTACGTTATATTACGATATTGATGTATATGAGGGTTACACGGAGACGTAGAGACCAACTCGCCAGGAATGTTGACAAATATTACCACAGAGATGTTTGGTTGGGTTAGGTTAGGTTATATTACGTTGTTGATGTATATGAAGGTCAAACGGAGACGTAGATGCCAACTCGCCAGGAATGTTGTCAAATATTACCGCCGAGATGTTAGTTTGGGTTAGGTTAGGTTATATTACATTAATGATATATATAAAGGTCCCAGGGAGACGTAGATGCCAACTCGCCAGGAATGTTGTCAAATATTACCGCCGAGACGTTAGGTTTGGTTAGGTTAGGTTATATTACGATAATGATGTATATATAGGTCCTAGGGAGGCGTACATGCCAACTCGCCAGGAATGTTGTCAAATATTACCGCCGAAATGTTGGGTTGGGTTAGGTTAGGTTATATTACTTTAATGATGTATATAAAGGTCCTAGGGAGACGTACATGCCAACTCGCCAGGAATGTTGTCAAATATTACCGCCGAGATGATAGGTTGGGTTAGGTTACGTTTTATTACGTTATTGATGTATATGAGGGTTACACGGAGACGTAGAGGCCAACTCGCCAGGAATGTTGTCAAATAACACCGCCGAGATGATAGGTTGGGTTAGGTTACGTTATATTACGATATTGATGTATATGAGGGTTACACGGAGACGTAGAGACCAACTCGCCAGGAATGTTGACAAATATTACCACAGAGATGTTAGGTTGGGTTAGGTTAGGTTATATTACGTTATTGATGTATATGAAGGTCAAACGGAGACGTAGATGCCAACTCGCCAGGAATGTTGTCAAATATTACCGCCGAGATGTTAGTTTGGGTTAGGTTAGGTTATATTACGATAATGATGTATATATAGGTCCTAGGGAGGCGTACATGCCAACTCGCCAGGAATGTTGTCAAATATTACCGCCGACATGATAGGTTGGGTTAGGTTACGTTATATTACGTTATTGATGTATATGAGGGTTACACGGAGACGTAGAGGCCAACTCGCCAGGAATGTTGTCAAATAACACCGCCGAGATGATAGGTTGGGTTAGGTTACGTTATATTACGATATTGATGTATATGAGGGTTACACGGAGACGTAGAGACCAACTCGCCAGGAATGTTGACAAATATTACCACAGAGATGTTAGGTTGGGTTAGGTTAGGTTATATTACGTTATTGATGTATATGAAGGTCAAACGGAGACGTAGATGCCAACTCGCCAGGAATGTTGTCAAATATTACCGCCGAGATGTTAGTTTGGGTTAGGTTAGGTTATATTACATTAATGATATATGTAAAGGTCCCAGGGAGACGTAGATGCCAACTCGCCAGGAATGTTGTCAAATATTACCGCCGAGACGTTAGGTTTGGTTAGGTTAGGTTATATTACGATAATGATGTATATATAGGTCCTAGGGAGGCGTACATGCCAACTCGCCAGGAATGTTGTCAAATATTACCGCCGACATGATAGGTTGGGTTAGGTTACGTTATATTACGTTATTGATTTATATGAGGGTTACACGGAGACCTAGAGGCCAACTCGCCAGGAATGTTGTCAAATATTACCGCCGAGAATAGGTTCGGTTAGGTTCGGCTATATTACGTTAATGATGTATATAAAGGTCCCAGGGAGACGTAGATGCCAACTCGCCAGAAATGTTGTCAAATATTACCGCCGAGATGATAGGTGGGGTTAGGTTACGTTATATTACGTTATTGATGTATATGAGGTTTACACGGAGACGTAGAGGCCAACTCGCCAGGAATGTTGTCAAGTATTACCGCCGAGATGTTAAGTTGGGTTAGGTTAGGTTATATTACGTTAATGATGTATATAAAGTTCCCAGGGAGACGTAGATGCCAACTCGCCAGGAATGTTGTCAAATATTACCGCCGAGACGTTAGGTTTGGTTAGGTTAGGTTATATTACGATAATGATGTATATATAGGTCCTAGGGAGGCGTACATGCCAACTCGACAGGAATGTTGTCAAATATTACCGCCGAGATGATAGGTTGGGTTAGGTTACGTTATATTACGTTATTGATGTATATGAGGGTTACACGGAGACCTAGAGGCCAACTCGCCAGGAATGTTGTCAAATATTACCGCCGAGAATAGGTTCGGTTAGGTTAGGCTATATTACGTTAATGATGTATATAAAGGTCCCAGGGAGACGTAGATGCCAACTCGCCAGAAATGTTGTCAAATATTACCGCCGAGATGATAGGTTGGGTTAGGTTACGTTATATTACGTTATTGATGTATATGAGGGTTACACGGAGACCTAGAGGCCAACTCGCCAGGAATGTTGTCAAATATTACCGCCGAGATGATAGGTTGGGTTATGTTAGGCTATATTACGTTAATGATGTATATAAAGGTCCCAGGGAGACGTAGATGCCAACTCGCCAGGAATGTTGTCAAATATTACCGCCGAGATGATAGGTTGGGTTAGGTTACGTTATATTACGTTATTGATGTATATGAAGGTCAAACGGAGACGTAGAGGCGAACTCGCCAGGAATGTTGTTAAATATTACCGCCGAGATGTTAGGTTTGGTTAGGTTAGGTTATATTACGTTAATGATGTATATAAAGTTCCCAGGGAGACGTAGATGCCAACTCGCCAGGAATGCTGTCAAATATTACCGCCGAGATGATAGGTTGGGTTAGGTTACGTTATATTACGTTATTGATGTATATGAGGGTTACACGGAGACGTAGAGGCCAACTCGCCAGGAATGTTGTCAAATAACACCGCCGAGATGATAGGTTGGGTTAGGTTACGTTATATTACGATATTGATGTATATGAGGGTTACACGGAGACGTAGAGACCAACTCGCCAGGAATGTTGACAAATATTACCACAGAGATGTTTGGTTGGGTTAGGTTAGGTTATATTACGTTAATGATGTATATAAAGTTCCCAGGGAGACGTAGATGCCAACTCGCCAGGAATGCTGTCAAATATTACCGCCGAGATGATAGGTTGGGTTAGGTTACGTTATATTACGTTATTGATGTATATGAGGGTTACACGGAGACGTAGAGGCCAACTCGCCAGGAATGTTGTCAAATAACACCGCCGAGATGATAGGTTGGGTTAGGTTACGTTATATTACGATATTGATGTATATGAGGGTTACACGGAGACGTAGAGACCAACTCGCCAGGAATGTTGACAAATATTACCACAGAGATGTTTGGTTGGGTTAGGTTAGGTTATATTACGTTGTTGATGTATATGAAGGTCAAACGGAGACGTAGATGCCAACTCGCCAGGAATGTTGTCAAATATTACCGCCGAGATGTTAGTTTGGGTTAGGTTAGGTTATATTACATTAATGATATATATAAAGGTCCCAGGGAGACGTAGATGCCAACTCGCCAGGAATGTTGTCAAATATTACCGCCGAGACGTTAGGTTTGGTTAGGTTAGGTTATATTACGATAATGATGTATATATAGGTCCTAGGGAGGCGTACATGCCAACTCGCCAGGAATGTTGTCAAATATTACCGCCGAAATGTTGGGTTGGGTTAGGTTAGGTTATATTACTTTAATGATGTATATAAAGGTCCTAGGGAGACGTACATGCCAACTCGCCAGGAATGTTGTCAAATATTACCGCCGAGATGATAGGTTGGGTTAGGTTACGTTTTATTACGTTATTGATGTATATGAGGGTTACACGGAGACGTAGAGGCCAACTCGCCAGGAATGTTGTCAAATAACACCGCCGAGATGATAGGTTGGGTTAGGTTACGTTATATTACGATATTGATGTATATGAGGGTTACACGGAGACGTAGAGACCAACTCGCCAGGAATGTTGACAAATATTACCACAGAGATGTTAGGTTGGGTTAGGTTAGGTTATATTACGTTATTGATGTATATGAAGGTCAAACGGAGACGTAGATGCCAACTCGCCAGGAATGTTGTCAAATATTACCGCCGAGATGTTAGTTTGGGTTAGGTTAGGTTATATTACATTAATGATATATGTAAAGGTCCCAGGGAGACGTAGATGCCAACTCGCCAGGAATGTTGTCAAATATTACCGCCGAGACGTTAGGTTTGGTTAGGTTAGGTTATATTACGATAATGATGTATATATAGGTCCTAGGGAGGCGTACATGCCAACTCGCCAGGAATGTTGTCAAATATTACCGCCGACATGATAGGTTGGGTTAGGTTACGTTATATTACGTTATTGATGTATATGAGGGTTACACGGAGACGTAGAGGCCAACTCGCCAGGAATGTTGTCAAATAACACCGCCGAGATGATAGGTTGGGTTAGGTTACGTTATATTACGATATTGATGTATATGAGGGTTACACGGAGACGTAGAGACCAACTCGCCAGGAATGTTGACAAATATTACCACAGAGATGTTAGGTTGGGTTAGGTTAGGTTATATTACGTTATTGATGTATATGAAGGTCAAACGGAGACGTAGATGCCAACTCGCCAGGAATGTTGTCAAATATTACCGCCGAGATGTTAGTTTGGGTTAGGTTAGGTTATATTACATTAATGATATATGTAAAGGTCCCAGGGAGACGTAGATGCCAACTCGCCAGGAATGTTGTCAAATATTACCGCCGAGACGTTAGGTTTGGTTAGGTTAGGTTATATTACGATAATGATGTATATATAGGTCCTAGGGAGGCGTACATGCCAACTCGCCAGGAATGTTGTCAAATATTACCGCCGACATGATAGGTTGGGTTAGGTTACGTTATATTACGTTATTGATTTATATGAGGGTTACACGGAGACCTAGAGGCCAACTCGCCAGGAATGTTGTCAAATATTACCGCCGAGAATAGGTTCGGTTAGGTTCGGCTATATTACGTTAATGATGTATATAAAGGTCCCAGGGAGACGTAGATGCCAACTCGCCAGAAATGTTGTCAAATATTACCGCCGAGATGATAGGTGGGGTTAGGTTACGTTATATTACGTTATTGATGTATATGAGGTTTACACGGAGACGTAGAGGCCAACTCGCCAGGAATGTTGTCAAGTATTACCGCCGAGATGTTAAGTTGGGTTAGGTTAGGTTATATTACGTTAATGATGTATATAAAGTTCCCAGGGAGACGTAGATGCCAACTCGCCAGGAATGTTGTCAAATATTACCGCCGAGACGTTAGGTTTGGTTAGGTTAGGTTATATTACGATAATGATGTATATATAGGTCCTAGGGAGGCGTACATGCCAACTCGACAGGAATGTTGTCAAATATTACCGCCGAGATGATAGGTTGGGTTAGGTTACGTTATATTACGTTATTGATGTATATGAGGGTTACACGGAGACCTAGAGGCCAACTCGCCAGGAATGTTGTCAAATATTACCGCCGAGAATAGGTTCGGTTAGGTTAGGCTATATTACGTTAATGATGTATATAAAGGTCCCAGGGAGACGTAGATGCCAACTCGCCAGAAATGTTGTCAAATATTACCGCCGAGATGATAGGTTGGGTTAGGTTACGTTATATTACGTTATTGATGTATATGAAGGTCAAACGGAGACGTAGATGCCAACTCGCCAGGAATGTTGTCAAATATTACCGCCGAGATGTTAGTTTGGGTTAGGTTAGGTTATATTACATTAATGATATATGTAAAGGTCCCAGGGAGACGTAGATGCCAACTCGCCAGGAATGTTGTCAAATATTACCGCCGAGACGTTAGGTTTGGTTAGGTTAGGTTATATTACGATAATGATGTATATATAGGTCCTAGGGAGGCGTACATGCCAACTCGCCAGGAATGTTGTCAAATATTACCGCCGACATGATAGGTTGGGTTAGGTTACGTTATATTACGTTATTGATGTATATGAGGGTTACACGGAGACGTAGAGGCCAACTCGCCAGGAATGTTGTCAAATAACACCGCCGAGATGATAGGTTGGGTTAGGTTACGTTATATTACGATATTGATGTATATGAGGGTTACACGGAGACGTAGAGACCAACTCGCCAGGAATGTTGACAAATATTACCACAGAGATGTTAGGTTGGTTTAGGTTAGGTTATATTACGTTATTGATGTATATGAAGGTCAAACGGAGACGTAGATGCCAACTCGCCAGGAATGTTGTCAAATATTACCGCCGAGACGTTAGGTTTGGTTAGGTTAGGTTATATTACGATAATGATGTATATATAGGTCCTAGGGAGGCGTACATGCCAACTCGCCAGGAATGTTGTCAAATATTACCGCCGACATGATAGGTTGGGTTAGGTTACGTTATATTACGTTATTGATGTATATGAGGGTTACACGGAGACGTAGAGGCCAACTCGCCAGGAATGTTGTCAAATAACACCGCCGAGATGATAGGTTGGGTTAGGTTACGTTATATTACGATATTGATGTATATGAGGGTTACACGGAGACGTAGAGACCAACTCGCCAGGAATGTTGACAAATATTACCACAGAGATGTTAGGTTGGGTTAGGTTAGGTTATATTACGTTATTGATGTATATGAAGGTCAAACGGAGACGTAGATGCCAACTCGCCAGGAATGTTGTCAAATATTACCGCCGAGATGTTAGTTTGGGTTAGGTTAGGTTATATTACATTAATGATATATGTAAAGGTCCCAGGGAGACGTAGATGCCAACTCGCCAGGAATGTTGTCAAATATTACCGCCGAGACGTTAGGTTTGGTTAGGTTAGGTTATATTACGATAATGATGTATATATAGGTCCTAGGGAGGCGTACATGCCAACTCGCCAGGAATGTTGTCAAATATTACCGCCGACATGATAGGTTGGGTTAGGTTACGTTATATTACGTTATTGATTTGTATGAGGGTTACACGGAGACCTAGAGGCCAACTCGCCAGGAATGTTGTCAAATATTACCGCCGAGAATAGGTTCGGTTAGGTTCGGCTATATTACGTTAATGATGTATATAAAGGTCCCAGGGAGACGTAGATGCCAACTCGCCAGAAATGTTGTCAAATATTACCGCCGAGATGATAGGTGGGGTTAGGTTACGTTATATTACGTTATTGATGTATATGAGGTTTACACGGAGACGTAGAGGCCAACTCGCCAGGAATGTTGTCAAGTATTACCGCCGAGATGTTAAGTTGGGTTAGGTTAGGTTATATTACGTTAATGATGTATATAAAGTTCCCAGGGAGACGTAGATGCCAACTCGCCAGGAATGTTGTCAAATATTACCGCCGAGACGTTAGGTTTGGTTAGGTTAGGTTATATTACGATAATGATGTATATATAGGTCCTAGGGAGGCGTACATGCCAACTCGCCAGGAATGTTGTCAAATATTACCGCCGAGATGATAGGTTGGGTTAGGTTACGTTATATTACGTTATTGATGTATATGAAGGTCAAACGGAGACGTAGAGGCCAACTCACCAGGAATGTTGTTAAATATTACCGCCGAGATGTTAGGTTTGGTTAGGTTAGGTTATATTACGTTAATGATGTATATAAAGGTCCCAGGGAGACGTAGATGCCAACTCGCCAGGAATGTTGTCAAATATTACCGCCGAGATGATAGGTTGGGTTAGGTTACGTTATATTACGTTATTGATGTATATGAGGGTTACACGGAGACGTAGAGGCCAACTCGCCAGGAATGTTGTCAAATATTACCGCCGAGATGATAGGTTGGGTTAGGTTAGGCTATATTACGTTAATGATGTATATAAAGGTCCCAGGGAGACGTAGATGCCAACTCGCCAGGAATGTTGTCAAATATTACCGTCGAGATGATAGGTGGGGTTAGGTTACGTTATATTACGTTATTGATGTATATGAGGGTTACACGGAGACGTAGAGGCCAACTCGCCAGGAATGTTGTCAAATATTACCGCCGAGATGATAGGTTGGGTTAGGTTAGGCTATATTACGTTAATGATGTATATAAAGGTCCCAGGGAGACGTAGATGCCAACTCGCCAGGAATGTTGTCAAATATTACCGTCGAGATGATAGGTGGGGTTAGGTTACGTTATATTACGTTATTGATGTATATGAGGGTTACACGGAGACGTAGAGGCCAACTCGCCAGGAATGTTGTCAAATATTACCGCCGAGATGATAGGTTGGGTTATGTTAGGCTATATTACGTTAATGATGTATATAAAGGTCCCAGGGAGACGTAGATGCCAACTCGCCAGGAATGTTGTCAAATATTACCGCCGAGATGATAGGTGGGGTTAGGTTACGTTATATTACGTTATTGATGTATATGAGGGTAACACGGAGACGTACAGGCCAACTCGCCAGGAATGTTGTCAAATATTACCGCCGAGATGTTAAGTTGGGTTAGGTTAGGTTATATTACGTTAATGATGTATATAAAGGTCCCAGGGAGACGTAGATGCCAACTCGCCAGGAATGTTGTCAAATATTACCGCCGAGATGATAGGTTGGGTTAGGTTACGTTATATTACGTTATTGATGTATATGAAGGTCAAACGGAGACGTAGATGCCAACTCGCCAGGAATGTTGTCAAATATTACCGCCGAGACGTTAGGTTTGGTTAGGTTAGGTTATATTACGTTAATGATGTATATAAAGGTCCCAGGGAGACGTAGATGCCAACTCGCCAGGAATGTTGTCCAATATTACCGCCGAGATGATAGGTTGGGTTAGGTTACGTTATATTACGTTATTGATGTATATGAGGGTTACACGGAGACGTAGAGGCCAACTCGCCAGGAATGTTGTCAAATATTACCGCCGAGATGTTAGGTTGGTTTAGGTTAAGCTATATTACGTTAATGATGTATATAAAGGTCCCAGGGAGACGTAGAGGCCAACTCGCCAGGAATGTTGTCAAATATTATCGCCGAGATGATAGGTTTGTTTAGGTTAGGTTATATTTCGTTATTGATGTATATGAAGGTCCCACGTAGACGTATAGGCCAACTCGCCAGGTATGTTGTCAAATATTAAGGCGGAAATGTTAGGTTGTGTTAGGTTATGTTATATTACGTTATTGACGTATATGAGGGTTACACGGAGACGTAAAGGTCAACTCGCCAGGAATGTTGTCAAATATTACCGCCGAGATGTTAGTTTGGGTTAGGTTAGGTTATATTACATTAATGATATATATAAAGGTCCCAGGGAGACGTAGATGCCAACTCGCCAGGAATGTTGTCAAATATTACCGCCGAGACGTTAGGTTTGGTTAGGTTAGGTTATATTACGCTAATGATGTATATATAGGTCCCAGGGAGACGTAGATGCCAACTCGCCAGGAATGTTGTCAAATATTACCGCCGAGATGATAGGTTGGGTTAGGTTACGTTATATTACGTTATTGATGTATATGAAGGTCAAACGGAGACGTAGAGGCGAACTCGCCAGGAATGTTGTTAAATATTACCGCCGAGATGTTAGGTTTGGTTAGGTTAGGTTATATTACGTTAACGATGTATATAAAGTTCCCAGGGAGACGTAGATGCCAACTCGCCAGGAATGCTGTCAAATATTACCGCCGAGATGATAGGTTGGGTTAGGTTACGTTATATTACGTTATTGATGTATATGAGGGTTACACGGAGACGTAGAGGCCAACTCGCCAGGAATGTCGTCAAATAACACCGCCGAGATGATAGGTTGGGTTAGGTTACGTTATATTACGATATTGATGTATATGAGGGTTACACGGAGACGTAGAGACCAACTCGCCAGGAATGTTGACAAATATTACCACAGAGATGTTAGGTTGGGTTAGGTTAGGTTATATTACGTTATTGATGTATATGAAGGTCAAACGGAGACGTAGATGCCAACTCGCCAGGAATGTTGTCAAATATTACCGCCGAGAAGTTAGTTTGGGTTAGGTTAGGTTATATTACATTAATGATATATATAAATGTCCGAGGGAGACGTAGATGCCAACTCGCCAGGAATGTTGTCAAATATTACCGCCGAGACGTTAGGTTTGGTTAGGTTAGGTTATATTACGATAATGATGTATATATAGGTCCTAGGGAGGCGTACATGCCAACTCGCCAGGAATGTTGTCAAATATTACCGCCGAAATGTTGGGTTGGGTTAGGTTAGGTTATATTACTTTAATGATGTATATAAAGGTCCTAGGGAGACGTACATGCCAACTCGCCAGGAATGTTGTCAAATATTACCGCCGAGATGATAGGTTGGGTTAGGTTACGTTATATTACGTTATTGATGTATATGAGGGTTACACGGAGACGTAGCGGCCAACTCGCCAGGAATGTTGTCAAATATTACCGCCGACATGATAGGTTGGGTTAGGTTACGTTATATTACGTTATTGATGTATATGAGGGTTACACGGAGACCTAGAGGCCAACTCGCCAGGAATGTTGTCAAATATTACCGCCGAGAATAGGTTCGGTTAGGTTCGGCTATATTACGTTAATGATGTATATAAAGGTCCCAGGGAGACGTAGATGCCAACTCGCCAGAAATGTTGTCAAATATTACCGCCGAGATGATAGGTGGGGTTAGGTTACGTTATATTACGTTATTGATGTATATGAGGTTTACACGGAGACGTAGAGGCCAACTCGCCAGGAATGTTGTCAAGTATTACCGCCGAGATGTTAAGTTGGGTTAGGTTAGGTTATATTACGTTAATGATGTATATAAAGTTCCCAGGGAGACGTAGATGCCAACTCGCCAGGAATGTTGTCACATATTACCGCCGAGATGATAGGTTGGGTTAGGTTACGTTATATTACGTTATTGATGTATATGAAGGTCAAACGGAGACGTAGAGGCCAACTCGCCAGGAATGTTGTTAAATATTACCGCCGAGATGTTAGGTTTGGTTAGGTTAGGTTATATTACGTTAATGATGTATATAAAGGTCCCAGGGAGACGTAGATGCCAACTCGCCAGGAATGTTGTCAAATATTACCGCCGAGATGATAGGTTGGGTTAGGTTACGTTATATTACGTTATTGATGTATATGAGGGTTACACGGAGACGTAGAGGCCAACTCGCCAGGAATGTTGTCAAATAACACCGCCGAGATGATAGGTTGGGTTAGGTTACGTTATATTACGATATTGATGTATATGTGGGTTACACGGAGACGTAGAGACCAACTCGCCAGGAATGTTGACAAATATTACCACAGAGATGTTAGGTTGGGTTAGGTTAGGTTATATTACGTTATTGATGTATATGAAGGTCAAACGGAGACGTAGATGCCAACTCGCCAGGAATGTTGTCAAATATTACCGCCGAGATGTTAGTTTGGGTTAGGTTAGGTTATATTACATTAATGATATATGTAAAGGTCCCAGGGAGACGTAGATGCCAACTCGCCAGGAATGTTGTCAAATATTACCGCCGAGACGTTAGGTTTGGTTAGGTTAGGTTATATTACGATAATGATGTATATATAGGTCCTAGGGAGGCGTACATGCCAACTCGCCAGGAATGTTGTCAAATATTACCGCCGACATGATAGGTTGGGTTAGGTTACGTTATATTACGTTATTGATGTATATGAGGGTTACACGGAGACCTAGAGGCCAACTCGCCAGAAATGTTGTCAAATATTACCGCCGAGATGATAGGTGGGGTTAGGTTACGTTATATTACGTTATTGATGTATATGAGGTTTACACGGAGACGTAGAGGCCAACTCGCCAGGAATGTTGTCAAGTATTACCGCCGAGATGTTAAGTTGGGTTAGGTTAGGTTATATTACGTTAATGATGTATATAAAGTTCCCAGGGAGACGTAGATGCCAACTCGCCAGGAATGTTGTCACATATTACCGCCGAGATGATAGGTTGGGTTAGGTTACGTTATATTACGTTATTGATGTATATGAAGGTCAAACGGAGACGTAGAGGCCAACTCACCAGGAATGTTGTTAAATATTACCGCCGAGATGTTAGGTTTGGTTAGGTTAGGTTATATTACGTTAATGATGTATATAAAGGTCCCAGGGAGACGTAGATGCCAACTCGCCAGGAATGCTGTCAAATATTACCGCCGAGATGATAGGTTGGGTTAGGTTACGTTATATTACGTTATTGATGTATATGAGGGTTACACGGAGACGTAGAGGCCAACTCGCCAGGAATGTTGTCAAATATTACCGCCGAGATGATAGGTTGGGTTAGGTTAGGCTATATTACGTTAATGATGTATATAAAGGTCCCAGGGAGACGTAGATGCCAACTCGCCAGGAATGTTGTCAAATATTACCGTCGAGATGATAGGTGGGGTTAGGTTACGTTATATTACGTTATTGATGTATATGAGGGTTACACGGAGACGTAGAGGCCAACTCGCCAGGAATGTTGTCAAATATTACCATCGAGATGATAGGTTGGGTTATGTTAGGCTATATTACGTTAATGATGTATATAAAGGTCCCAGGGAGACGTAGATGCCAACTCGCCAGGAATGTTGTCAAATATTACCGCCGAGATGATAGGTGGGGTTAGGTTACGTTATATTACGTTATTGATGTATATGAGGGTAACACGGAGACGTAGAGGCCAACTCGCCAGGAATGTTGTCAAATATTACCGCCGAGATGTTAAGTTGGGTTAGGTTAGGTTATATTACGTTAATGATGTATATAAAGGTCCCTGGCAGACGTAGATGCCAACTCGCCAGGAATGTTGTCAAATATTACCGCCGAGATGATAGGTTGGGTTAGGTTACGTTATATTACGTTATTGATGTATATGAAGGTCAAACGGAGACGTAGAGGCGAACTCGCCAGGAATGTTGTTAAATATTACCGCCGAGATGTTAGGTTTGGTTAGGTTAGGTTATATTACGTTAATGATGTATATAAAGTTCCCAGGGAGACGTAGATGCCAACTCGCCAGGAATGCTGTCAAATATTACCGCCGAGATGATAGGTTGGGTTAGGTTACGTTATATTACGTTATTGATGTATATGAGGGTTACACGGAGACGTAGAGGCCAACTCGCCAGGAATGTTGTCAAATATTACCGCCGAAATGTTGGGTTGGGTTAGGTTAGGTTATATTACGTTAATGATGTATATAAAGGTCCTAGGGAGACGTACATGCCAACTCGCCAGGAATGTTGTCAAATATTACCGCCGAGATGATAGGTTGGGTTAGGTTATGTTATATTACGTTATTGATGTATATGAGGGTTACACGGAGACGTAGAGGCCAACTCGCCAGGAATGTTGTCAAATAACACCGCCGAGATGATAGGTTGGGTTAGGTTACGTTATATTACGTTATTGATGTATATGAGGGTTACACGGAGACCTAGAGGCCAACTCGCCAGGAATGTTGTCAAATATTACCGCCGAGAATAGGTTCGGTTAGGTTCGGCTATATTACGTTAATGATGTATATAAAGGTCCCAGGGAGACGTAGATGCCAACTCGCCAGAAATGTTGTCAAATATTACCGCCGAGATGATAGGTGGGGTTAGGTTACGTTATATTACGTTATTGATGTATATGAGGTTTACACGGAGACGTAGAGGCCAACTCGCCAGGAATGTTGTCAAATATTACCGCCGAGATGTTAAGTTGGGTTAGGTTAGGTTATATTACGTTAATGATGTATATAAAGTTCCCAGGGAGACGTAGATGCCAACTCGCCAGGAATGTTGTCACATATTACCGCCGAGATGATAGGTTGGGTTAGGTTACGTTATATTACGTTATTGATGTATATGAAGGTCAAACGGAGACGTAGAGGCCAACTCGCCAGGAATGTTGTTAAATATTACCGCCGAGATGTTAGGTTTGGTTAGGTTAGGTTATATTACGTTAATGATGTATATAAAGGTCCCAGGGAGACGTAGATGCCAACTCGCCAGGAATGTTGTCAAATATTACCGCCGAGATGATAGGTTGGGTTAGGTTACGTTATATTACGTTATTGATGTATATGAGGGTTACACGGAGACGTAGAGGCCAACTCGCCAGGAATGTTGTCAAATATTACCGCCGAGATGATAGGTTGGGTTAGGTTAGGCTATATTACGTTAATGATGTATATAAAGGTCCCAGGGAGACGTAGATGCCAACTCGCCAGGAATGTTGTCAAATATTACCGTCGAGATGATAGGTGGGGTTAGGTTACGTTATATTACGTTATTGATGTATATGAGGGTTACACGGAGACGTAGAGGCCAACTCGCCAGGAATGTTGTCAAATATTACCGCCGAGATGATAGGTTGGGTTATGTTAGGCTATATTACGTTAATGATGTATATAAAGGTCCCAGGGAGACGTAGATGCCAACTCGCCAGGAATGTTGTCAAATATTACCGCCGAGATGATAGGTGGGGTTAGGTTACGTTATATTACGTTATTGATGTATATAAAGGTCCCAGGGGGACGCAGATGCCAACTCGCCAGGAATATTGACAAATATTACCACCGAGATGTTAGGTTGGGTTAGGTTAGGTTATATTACGTTATTGATGTATATGAAGGTCAAACGGAGACGTAGATGCCAACTCGCCAGGAATGTTGTCAAATATTACCGCCGAGATGTTAAGTTGGGTTAGGTTAGGTTATATTACGTTAATGATGTATATAAAGGTTCCAGGGAGACGTAGATGCCAACTCGCCAGGAATGTTGTCAAATATTACCGCCGAGATGTTAGTTTGTGTTAGGTTAGGTTATATTACGTTAATGATGTATATAAAGGTCCCAGGGGGACGCAGATGCCAACTCGCCAGGAATGTTGTCAAATATTACCGCCGAGATGTTAGTTTGGGTTAGGTTAGGTTATATTACATTAATGATATATGTAAAGGTCCCAGGGAGACGTAGATGCCAACTCGCCAGGAATGTTGTCAAATATTACCGCCGAGACGTTAGGTTTGGTTAGGTTAGGTTATATTACGATAATGATGTATATATAGGTCCTAGGGAGGCGTAGATGCCAACTCGCCAGGAATGTTGTCAAATATTACCGCCGAGATGTTAAGTTGGGTTAGGTTAGGTTATATTACGTTAATGATGTATATAAAGGTTCCAGGGAGACGTAGATGCCAACTCGCCAGGAATATTGACAAATATTACCACCGAGATGTTAGGTTGGGTTAGGTTAGGTTATATTACGTTATTGATGTATATGAAGGTCAAACGGAGACGTAGATGCCAACTCGCCAGGAATGTTGTCAAATATTACCGCCGAGATGTTAGTTTGGGTTAGGTTAGGTTATATTACATTAATGATATATGTAAAGGTCCCAGGGAGACGTAGATGCCAACTCGCCAGGAATGTTGTCAAATATTACCGCCGAGACGTTAGGTTTGGTTAGGTTAGGTTATATTACGATAATGATGTATATATAGGTCCTAGGGAGGCGTACATGCCAACTCGCCAGGAATGTTGTCAAATATTACCGCCGACATGATAGGTTGGGTTAGGTTACGTTATATTACGTTATTGATGTATATGAGGGTTACACGGAGACCTAGAGGCCAACTCGCCAGAAATGTTGTCAAATATTACCGCCGAGATGATAGGTGGGGTTAGGTTACGTTATATTACGTTATTGATGTATATGAGGTTTACACGGAGACGTAGAGGCCAACTCGCCAGGAATGTTGTCAAGTATTACCGCCGAGATGTTAAGTTGGGTTAGGTTAGGTTATATTACGTTAATGATGTATATAAAGTTCCCAGGGAGACGTAGATGCCAACTCGCCAGGAATGTTGTCACATATTACCGCCGAGATGATAGGTTGGGTTAGGTTACGTTATATTACGTTATTGATGTATATGAAGGTCAAACGGAGACGTAGAGGCCAACTCACCAGGAATGTTGTTAAATATTACCGCCGAGATGTTAGGTTTGGTTAGGTTAGGTTATATTACGTTAATGATGTATATAAAGGTCCCAGGGAGACGTAGATGCCAACTCGCCAGGAATGCTGTCAAATATTACCGCCGAGATGATAGGTTGGGTTAGGTTACGTTATATTACGTTATTGATGTATATGAGGGTTACACGGAGACGTAGAGGCCAACTCGCCAGGAATGTTGTCAAATATTACCGCCGAGATGATAGGTTGGGTTAGGTTAGGCTATATTACGTTAATGATGTATATAAAGGTCCCAGGGAGACGTAGATGCCAACTCGCCAGGAATGTTGTCAAATATTACCGTCGAGATGATAGGTGGGGTTAGGTTACGTTATATTACGTTATTGATGTATATGAGGGTTACACGGAGACGTAGAGGCCAACTCGCCAGGAATGTTGTCAAATATTACCATCGAGATGATAGGTTGGGTTATGTTAGGCTATATTACGTTAATGATGTATATAAAGGTCCCAGGGAGACGTAGATGCCAACTCGCCAGGAATGTTGTCAAATATTACCGCCGAGATGATAGGTGGGGTTAGGTTACGTTATATTACGTTATTGATGTATATGAGGGTAACACGGAGACGTAGAGGCCAACTCGCCAGGAATGTTGTCAAATATTACCGCCGAGATGTTAAGTTGGGTTAGGTTAGGTTATATTACGTTAATGATGTATATAAAGGTCCCTGGCAGACGTAGATGCCAACTCGCCAGGAATGTTGTCAAATATTACCGCCGAGATGATAGGTTGGGTTAGGTTACGTTATATTACGTTATTGATGTATATGAAGGTCAAACGGAGACGTAGAGGCGAACTCGCCAGGAATGTTGTTAAATATTACCGCCGAGATGTTAGGTTTGGTTAGGTTAGGTTATATTACGTTAATGATGTATATAAAGTTCCCAGGGAGACGTAGATGCCAACTCGCCAGGAATGCTGTCAAATATTACCGCCGAGATGATAGGTTGGGTTAGGTTACGTTATATTACGTTATTGATGTATATGAGGGTTACACGGAGACGTAGAGGCCAACTCGCCAGGAATGTTGTCAAATATTACCGCCGAAATGTTGGGTTGGGTTAGGTTAGGTTATATTACGTTAATGATGTATATAAAGGTCCTAGGGAGACGTACATGCCAACTCGCCAGGAATGTTGTCAAATATTACCGCCGAGATGATAGGTTGGGTTAGGTTATGTTATATTACGTTATTGATGTATATGAGGGTTACACGGAGACGTAGAGGCCAACTCGCCAGGAATGTTGTCAAATAACACCGCCGAGATGATAGGTTGGGTTAGGTTACGTTATATTACGATATTGATGTATATGAGGGTTACACGGAGACGTAGAGACCAACTCGCCAGGAATGTTGACAAATATTACCACCGAGATGTTAGGTTGGGTTAGGTTAGGTTATATTACGTTATTGATGTATATGAAGGTCAAACGGAGACGTAGATGCCAACTCGCCAGGAATGTTGTCAAATATTACCGCCGAGATGTTAGTTTGGGTTAGGTTAGGTTATATTACATTAATGATATATATAAAGGTCCCAGGGAGACGTAGATGCCAACTCGCCAGGAATGTTGTCCAATATTACCGCCGAGATGATAGGTTGGGTTAGGTTACGTTATATTACGTTATTGATGTATATGAGGGTTACACGGAGACGTAGAGGCCAACTCACCAGGAATGTTGTCAAATATTACCGTCGAGATGATAGGTTGGGTTAGGTTAGGCTATATTACGTTAATGATGTATATAAAAGTCCCAGGGAGACGTAGATGCCAACTCGCCAGGAATGTTGTCAAATATTACCGCCGAGATGATAGGTGGGGTTAGGTTACGTTATATTACGTTATTGATGTATATGAGGGTTACACGGAGACGTAGAGGCCAACTCGCCAGGAATGTTGTCAAATCTTACCGCCGAGATGTTAAGTTGAGTTAGGTTAGGTTATATTACGTTAATGATGTATATAAAGGTTCCAGGGAGACGTAGATGCCAACTCGCCAGGAATGTTGTCAAATATTACCGCCGAGATGTTAGTTTGTGTTAGGTTAGGTTATATTACGTTAATGATGTATATAAAGGTCCCAGGGGGACGCAGATGCCAACTCGCCAGGAATATTGACAAATATTACCACCGAGATGTTAGGTTGGGTTAGGTTAGGTTATATTACGTTATTGATGTATATGAAGGTCAAACGGAGACGTAGATGCCAACTCGCCAGGAATGTTGTCAAATATTACCGCCGAGATGTTAGTTTGGGTTAGGTTAGGTTATATTACATTAATGATATATGTAAAGGTCCCAGGGAGACGTAGATGCCAACTCGCCAGGAATGTTGTCAAATATTACCGCCGAGACGTTAGGTTTGGTTAGGTTAGGTTATATTACGATAATGATGTATATATAGGTCCTAGGGAGGCGTACATGCCAACTCGCCAGGAATGTTGTCAAATATTACCGCCGAGATGATAGGTTGGGTTAGGTTACGTTATATTACGTTATTGATGTATATGAGGGTTACACGGAGACCTAGAGGCCAACTCGCCAGGAATGTTGTCAAATATTACCGCCGAGAATAGGTTCGGTTAGGTTCGGCTATATTACGTTAATGATGTATATAAAGGTCCCAGGGAGACGTAGATGCCAACTCGCCAGAAATGTTGTCAAATATTACCGCCGAGATGATAGGTGGGGTTAGGTTACGTTATATTACGTTATTGATGTATATGAGGTTTACACGGAGACGTAGAGGCCAACTCGCCAGGAATGTTGTCAAATATTACCGCCGAGATGTTAAGTTGGGTTAGGTTAGGTTATATTACGTTAATGATGTATATAAAGTTCCCAGGGAGACGTAGATGCCAACTCGCCAGGAATGTTGTCACATATTACCGCCGAGATGATAGGTTGGGTTAGGTTACGTTATATTACGTTATTGATGTATATGAAGGTCAAACGGAGACGTAGAGGCCAACTCGCCAGGAATGTTGTTAAATATTACCGCCGAGATGTTAGGTTTGGTTAGGTTAGGTTATATTACGTTAATGATGTATATAAAGGTCCCAGGGAGACGTAGATGCCAACTCGCCAGGAATGTTGTCAAATATTACCGCCGAGATGATAGGTTGGGTTAGGTTACGTTATATTACGTTATTGATGTATATGAGGGTTACACGGAGACGTAGAGGCCAACTCGCCAGGAATGTTGTCAAATATTACCGCCGAGATGATAGGTTGGGTTAGGTTAGGCTATATTACGTTAATGATGTATATAAAGGTCCCAGGGAGACGTAGATGCCAACTCGCCAGGAATGTTGTCAAATATTACCGTCGAGATGATAGGTGGGGTTAGGTTACGTTATATTACGTTATTGATGTATATGAGGGTTACACGGAGACGTAGAGGCCAACTCGCCAGGAATGTTGTCAAATATTACCGCCGAGATGATAGGTTGGGTTATGTTAGGCTATATTACGTTAATGATGTATATAAAGGTCCCAGGGAGACGTAGATGCCAACTCGCCAGGAATGTTGTCAAATATTACCGCCGAGATGATAGGTGGGGTTAGGTTACGTTATATTACGTTATTGATGTATATAAAGGTCCCAGGGGGACGCAGATGCCAACTCGCCAGGAATATTGACAAATATTACCACCGAGATGTTAGGTTGGGTTAGGTTAGGTTATATTACGTTATTGATGTATATGAAGGTCAAACGGAGACGTAGATGCCAACTCGCCAGGAATGTTGTCAAATATTACCGCCGAGATGTTAAGTTGGGTTAGGTTAGGTTATATTACGTTAATGATGTATATAAAGGTTCCAGGGAGACGTAGATGCCAACTCGCCAGGAATGTTGTCAAATATTACCGCCGAGATGTTAGTTTGTGTTAGGTTAGGTTATATTACGTTAATGATGTATATAAAGGTCCCAGGGGGACGCAGATGCCAACTCGCCAGGAATGTTGTCAAATATTACCGCCGAGATGTTAGTTTGGGTTAGGTTAGGTTATATTACATTAATGATATATGTAAAGGTCCCAGGGAGACGTAGATGCCAACTCGCCAGGAATGTTGTCAAATATTACCGCCGAGACGTTAGGTTTGGTTAGGTTAGGTTATATTACGATAATGATGTATATATAGGTCCTAGGGAGGCGTAGATGCCAACTCGCCAGGAATGTTGTCAAATATTACCGCCGAGATGTTAAGTTGGGTTAGGTTAGGTTATATTACGTTAATGATGTATATAAAGGTTCCAGGGAGACGTAGATGCCAACTCGCCAGGAATATTGACAAATATTACCACCGAGATGTTAGGTTGGGTTAGGTTAGGTTATATTACGTTATTGATGTATATGAAGGTCAAACGGAGACGTAGATGCCAACTCGCCAGGAATGTTGTCAAATATTACCGCCGAGATGTTAGTTTGGGTTAGGTTAGGTTATATTACATTAATGATATATGTAAAGGTCCCAGGGAGACGTAGATGCCAACTCGCCAGGAATGTTGTCAAATATTACCGCCGAGACGTTAGGTTTGGTTAGGTTAGGTTATATTACGATAATGATGTATATATAGGTCCTAGGGAGGCGTACATGCCAACTCGCCAGGAATGTTGTCAAATATTACCGCCGAGATGATAGGTTGGGTTAGGTTACGTTATATTACGTTATTGATGTATATGAGGGTTACACGGAGACCTAGAGGCCAACTCGCCAGGAATGTTGTCAAATATTACCGCCGAGAATAGGTTCGGTTAGGTTCGGCTATATTACGTTAATGATGTATATAAAGGTCCCAGGGAGACGTAGATGCCAACTCGCCAGAAATGTTGTCAAATATTACCGCCGAGATGATAGGTGGGGTTAGGTTACGTTATATTACGTTATTGATGTATATGAGGTTTACACGGAGACGTAGAGGCCAACTCGCCAGGAATGTTGTCAAATATTACCGCCGAGATGTTAAGTTGGGTTAGGTTAGGTTATATTACGTTAATGATGTATATAAAGTTCCCAGGGAGACGTAGATGCCAACTCGCCAGGAATGTTGTCACATATTACCGCCGAGATGATAGGTTGGGTTAGGTTACGTTATATTACGTTATTGATGTATATGAAGGTCAAACGGAGACGTAGAGGCCAACTCGCCAGGAATGTTGTTAAATATTACCGCCGAGATGTTAGGTTTGGTTAGGTTAGGTTATATTACGTTAATGATGTATATAAAGGTCCCAGGGAGACGTAGATGCCAACTCGCCAGGAATGTTGTCAAATATTACCGCCGAGATGATAGGTTGGGTTAGGTTACGTTATATTACGTTATTGATGTATATGAGGGTTACACGGAGACGTAGAGGCCAACTCGCCAGGAATGTTGTCAAATATTACCGCCGAGATGATAGGTTGGGTTAGGTTAGGCTATATTACGTTAATGATGTATATAAAGGTCCCAGGGAGACGTAGATGCCAACTCGCCAGGAATGTTGTCAAATATTACCGTCGAGATGATAGGTGGGGTTAGGTTACGTTATATTACGTTATTGATGTATATGAGGGTTACACGGAGACGTAGAGGCCAACTCGCCAGGAATGTTGTCAAATCTTACCGCCGAGATGTTAAGTTGAGTTAGGTTAGGTTATATTACGTTAATGATGTATATAAAGGTTCCAGGGAGACGTAGATGCCAACTCGCCAGGAATGTTGTCAAATATTACCGCCGAGATGTTAGTTTGTGTTAGGTTAGGTTATATTACGTTAATGATGTATATAAAGGTCCCAGGGGGACGCAGATGCCAACTCGCCAGGAATATTGACAAATATTACCACCGAGATGTTAGGTTGGGTTAGGTTAGGTTATATTACGTTATTGATGTATATGAAGGTCAAACGGAGACGTAGATGCCAACTCGCCAGGAATGTTGTCAAATATTACCGCCGAGATGTTAGTTTGGGTTAGGTTAGGTTATATTACATTAATGATATATGTAAAGGTCCCAGGGAGACGTAGATGCCAACTCGCCAGGAATGTTGTCAAATATTACCGCCGAGATGTTAAGTTGGGTTAGGTTAGGTTATATTACGTTAATGATGTATATAAAGTTCCCAGGGAGACGTAGATGCCAACTCGCCAGGAATGTTGTCACATATTACCGCCGAGATGATAGGTTGGGTTAGGTTACGTTATATTACGTTATTGATGTATATGAAGGTCAAACGGAGACGTAGAGGCCAACTCGCCAGGAATGTTGTTAAATATTACCGCCGAGATGTTAGGTTTGGTTAGGTTAGGTTATATTACGTTAATGACGTATATAAAGGTCCCAGGGAGACGTAGATGCCAACTCGCCAGGAATGTTGTCAAATATTACCGCCGAGATGATAGGTTGGGTTAGGTTACGTTATATTACGTTATTGATGTATATGAGGGTTACACGGAGACGTAGAGGCCAACTCGCCAGGAATGTTGTCAAATATTACCGCCGAGATGATAGGTTGGGTTAGGTTAGGCTATATTACGTTAATGATGTATATAAAGGTCCCAGGGAGACGTAGATGCCAACTCGCCAGGAATGTTGTCAAATATTACCGCCGAGATGTTAGTTTGTGTTAGGTTAGGTTATATTACGTTAATGATGTATATAAAGGTCCCAGGGGGACGCAGATGCCAACTCGCCAGGAATATTGACAAATATTACCACCGAGATGTTAGGTTGGGTTAGGTTAGGTTATATTACGTTATTGATGTATATGAAGGTCAAACGGAGACGTAGATGCCAACTCGCCAGGAATGTTGTCAAATATTACCGCCGAGATGTTAGTTTGGGTTAGGTTAGGTTATATTACATTAATGATATATGTAAAGGTCCCAGGGAGACGTAGATGCCAACTCGCCAGGAATGTTGTCAAATATTACCGCCGAGACGTTAGGTTTGGTTAGGTTAGGTTATATTACGATAATGATGTATATATAGGTCCTAGGGAGGCGTACATGCCAACTCGCCAGGAATGTTGTCAAATATTACCGCCGAGATGATAGGTTGGGTTAGGTTACGTTATATTACGTTATTGATGTATATGAGGGTTACACGGAGACCTAGAGGCCAACTCGCCAGGAATGTTGTCAAATATTACCGCCGAGAATAGGTTCGGTTAGGTTCGGCTATATTACGTTAATGATGTATATAAAGGTCCCAGGGAGACGTAGATGCCAACTCGCCAGAAATGTTGTCAAATATTACCGCCGAGATGATAGGTGGGGTTAGGTTACGTTATATTACGTTATTGATGTATATGAGGTTTACACGGAGACGTAGAGGCCAACTCGCCAGGAATGTTGTCAAATATTACCGCCGAGATGTTAAGTTGGGTTAGGTTAGGTTATATTACGTTAATGATGTATATAAAGTTCCCAGGGAGACGTAGATGCCAACTCGCCAGGAATGTTGTCACATATTACCGCCGAGATGATAGGTTGGGTTAGGTTACGTTATATTACGTTATTGATGTATATGAAGGTCAAACGGAGACGTAGAGGCCAACTCGCCAGGAATGTTGTTAAATATTACCGCCGAGATGTTAGGTTTGGTTAGGTTAGGTTATATTACGTTAATGATGTATATAAAGGTCCCAGGGAGACGTAGATGCCAACTCGCCAGGAATGTTGTCAAATATTACCGCCGAGATGATAGGTTGGGTTAGGTTACGTTATATTACGTTATTGATGTATATGAGGGTTACACGGAGACGTAGAGGCCAACTCGCCAGGAATGTTGTCAAATATTACCGCCGAGATGATAGGTTGGGTTAGGTTAGGCTATATTACGTTAATGATGTATATAAAGGTCCCAGGGAGACGTAGATGCCAACTCGCCAGGAATGTTGTCAAATATTACCGTCGAGATGATAGGTGGGGTTAGGTTACGTTATATTACGTTATTGATGTATATGAGGGTTACACGGAGACGTAGAGGCCAACTCGCCAGGAATGTTGTCAAATATTACCGCCGAGATGATAGGTTGGGTTATGTTAGGCTATATTACGTTAATGATGTATATAAAGGTCCCAGGGAGACGTAGATGCCAACTCGCCAGGAATGTTGTCAAATATTACCGCCGAGATGATAGGTGGGGTTAGGTTACGTTATATTACGTTATTGATGTATATAAAGGTCCCAGGGGGACGCAGATGCCAACTCGCCAGGAATATTGACAAATATTACCACCGAGATGTTAGGTTGGGTTAGGTTAGGTTATATTACGTTATTGATGTATATGAAGGTCAAACGGAGACGTAGATGCCAACTCGCCAGGAATGTTGTCAAATATTACCGCTGAGGTGTTAGGTTGGGTTAGGTTAGGTTATATTACATTAATGATGTATATAAAGGTCCCGGGGAGACGTAGATGCCAACTCGCCCGGAATGTTGTCGAATATTACCGCCGAGATGATAGGTTGGGTTAGGTTACGTTATATTACGTTATTGATGCATATGAGGGTTACACGGAGACGTAGAGGCCAACTCGCCAGGAATGTTGTCAAATATTACCGCCGAGATGATAGGTTGGGTTATGTTAGGCTATATTACGTTAATGATGTATATAAAGGTCCCAGGGAGACGTAGATGCCAACTCGCCAGGAATGTTGTCAAATATTACAGCCGAGATGATAGGTGGGGATAGGTTACGTTATATTACGTTATTGACGTATATGAGGATTACACGGAGACGTAGAGGCCAACTCGCCAGGAATGTTGTCAAATATTACCGCCGAGATGTTAAGATGGGTTAGGTTAGGTTATATTACGTTAATGATGTATATAAAGGTCCCAGGGAGACGTAGATGCCAACTCGCCAGGAATGTTGTCAAATATTACCGCCGAGATGATAGGTTGGGTTAGGTTACGTTATATTACGTTATTGATGTATATGAGGGTTACACGGGGACGTAGAGGCCAACTCACCAGGAATGTTGTCAAATATTACCGCCGAGATGTTAGTTTGGGTTAGGTTAGGTTATATTACGTTAATGATGTATATAAAGGTCCCAGGGAGACGTAGATGCAAACTCGCCAGGAATGTTGTCAAATATTACCGCCGAGATGATAGGTGGGGTTAGGTTACGTTATATTACGTTATTGATGTATATGAGGGTTACACGGAGACGTAGAGGCCAACTCGCCAGGAATGTTGTCAAATATTACCGCCGAGATGTTAGGTTGGGTTAGGTTAGGTTATATTACGTTAATGATGTATATAAAGGTTCCAGGGAGACGTAGATGCCAACTCGCCAGGAATGTTGTCAAATATTACCGCCGAGATGATAGGTTGGGTTAGGTTACGTTATATTACGTTATTGATGTATATGAGGGTTACACGGAGACGTAGAGGCCAACTCGCCAGGAATGATGTCAAATATTACCGCCGAGATGTTAAGTTGGGTTAGGTTAGGTTATATTACGTTAATGATGTATATAAAGGTCCCTGGCAGACGTAGATGCCAACTCGCCAGGAATGTTGTCAAATATTACCGCCGAGATGATAGGTTGGGTTAGGTTACGTTATATTACGTTATTGATGTATATGAAGGTCAAACGGAGACGTAGAGGCGAATTCGCCAGGAATGTTGTTAAATATTACCGCCGAGATGTTAGGTTTGGTTAGGTTAGGTTATATTACGATAATGATGTATATATAGGTCCTAGGGAGGCGTACATGCCAACTCGCCAGGAATGTTGTCAAATATTACCGCCGAGATGATAGGTTGGGTTAGGTTACGTTATATTACGTTATTGATGTATATGAGGGTTACACGGAGACCTAGAGGCCAACTCGCCAGGAATGTTGTCAAATATTACCGCCGAGAATAGGTTCGGTTAGGTTCGGCTATATTACGTTAATGATGTATATAAAGGTCCCAGGGAGACGTAGATGCCAACTCGCCAGAAATGTTGTCAAATATTACCGCCGAGATGATAGGTGGGGTTAGGTTACGTTATATTACGTTATTGATGTATATGAGGTTTACACGGAGACGTAGAGGCCAACTCGCCAGGAATGTTGTCAAATATTACCGCCGAGATGTTAAGTTGGGTTAGGTTAGGTTATATTACGTTAATGATGTATATAAAGTTCCCAGGGAGACGTAGATGCCAACTCGCCAGGAATGTTGTCACATATTACCGCCGAGATGATAGGTTGGGTTAGGTTACGTTATATTACGTTATTGATGTATATGAAGGTCAAACGGAGACGTAGAGGCCAACTCGCCAGGAATGTTGTTAAATATTACCGCCGAGATGTTAGGTTTGGTTAGGTTAGGTTATATTACGTTAATGATGTATATAAAGGTCCCAGGGAGACGTAGATGCCAACTCGCCAGGAATGTTGTCAAATATTACCGCCGAGATGATAGGTTGGGTTAGGTTACGTTATATTACGTTATTGATGTATATGAGGGTTACACGGAGACGTAGAGGCCAACTCGCCAGGAATGTTGTCAAATATTACCGCCGAGATGATAGGTTGGGTTAGGTTAGGCTATATTACGTTAATGATGTATATAAAGGTCCCAGGGAGACGTAGATGCCAACTCGCCAGGAATGTTGTCAAATATTACCGTCGAGATGATAGGTGGGGTTAGGTTACGTTATATTACGTTATTGATGTATATGAGGGTTACACGGAGACGTAGAGGCCAACTCGCCAGGAATGTTGTCAAATATTACCGCCGAGATGATAGGTTGGGTTATGTTAGGCTATATTACGTTAATGATGTATATAAAGGTCCCAGGGAGACGTAGATGCCAACTCGCCAGGAATGTTGTCAAATATTACCGCCGAGATGATAGGTGGGGTTAGGTTACGTTATATTACGTTATTGATGTATATAAAGGTCCCAGGGGGACGCAGATGCCAACTCGCCAGGAATATTGACAAATATTACCACCGAGATGTTAGGTTGGGTTAGGTTAGGTTATATTACGTTATTGATGTATATGAAGGTCAAACGGAGACGTAGATGCCAACTCGCCAGGAATGTTGTCAAATATTACCGCCGAGATGTTAAGTTGGGTTAGGTTAGGTTATATTACGTTAATGATGTATATAAAGGTTCCAGGGAGACGTAGATGCCAACTCGCCAGGAATGTTGTCAAATATTACCGCCGAGATGATAGGTTGGGTTAGGTTACGTTATATTACGTTATTGATGTATATGAGGGTTACACGGAGACGTAGAGGCCAACTCGCCAGGAATGTTGTCAAATATTACCGCCGAGATGTTAGTTTGTGTTAGGTTAGGTTATATTACGTTAATGATGTATATAAAGGTCCCAGGGGGACGCAGATGCCAACTCGCCAGGAATATTGAAAAATATTACCACCGAGATGTTAGGTTGGGTTAGGTTAGGTTATATTACGTTATTGATGTATATGAAGGTCAAACGGAGACGTAGATGCCAACTCGCCAGGAATGTTGTCAAATATTACCGCTGAGGTGTTAGGTTGGGTTAGGTTAGGTTATATTACATTAATGATGTATATAAAGGTCCCGGGGAGACGTAGATGCCAACTCGCCCGGAATGTTGTCGAATATTACCGCCGAGATGATAGGTTGGGTTAGGTTACGTTATATTACGTTATTGATGCATATGAGGGTTACACGGAGACGTAGAGGCCAACTCGCCAGGAATGTTGTCAAATATTACCGCCGAGATGATAGGTTGGGTTATGTTAGGCTATATTACGTTAATGATGTATATAAAGGTCCCAGGGAGACGTAGATGCCAACTCGCCAGGAATGTTGTCAAATATTACAGCCGAGATGATAGGTGGGGATAGGTTACGTTATATTACGTTATTGACGTATATGAGGATTACACGGAGACGTAGAGGCCAACTCGCCAGGAATGTTGTCAAATATTACCGCCGAGATGTTAAGATGGGTTAGGTTAGGTTATATTACGTTAATGATGTATATAAAGGTCCCAGGGAGACGTAGATGCCAACTCGCCAGGAATGTTGTCAAATATTACCGCCGAGATGATAGGTTGGGTTAGGTTACGTTATATTACGTTATTGATGTATATGAGGGTTACACGGGGACGTAGAGGCCAACTCACCAGGAATGTTGTCAAATATTACCGCCGAGATGTTAGTTTGGGTTAGGTTAGGTTATATTACGTTAATGATGTATATAAAGGTCCCAGGGAGACGTAGATGCAAACTCGCCAGGAATGTTGTCAAATATTACCGCCGAGATGATAGGTGGGGTTAGGTTACGTTATATTACGTTATTGATGTATATGAGGGTTACACGGAGACGTAGAGGCCAACTCGCCAGGAATGTTGTCAAATATTACCGCCGAGATGTTAGGTTGGGTTAGGTTAGGTTATATTACGTTAATGATGTATATAAAGGTTCCAGGGAGACGTAGATGCCAACTCGCCAGGAATGTTGTCAAATATTACCGCCGAGATGATAGGTTGGGTTAGGTTACGTTATATTACGTTATTGATGTATATGAGTGTTACACGGAGACGTAGAGGCCAACTCGCCAGGAATGTTGTCAAATATTACCGCCGAGATGTTAAGTTGGGTTAGGTTAGGTTATATTACGTTAATGATGTATATAAAGGTCCCTGGCAGACGTAGATGCCAACTCGCCAGGAATGTTGTCAAATATTACCGCCGAGATGATAGGTTGGGTTAGGTTACGTTATATTACGTTATTGATGTATATGAAGGTCAAACGGAGACGTAGAGGCGAATTCGCCAGGAATGTTGTTAAATATTACCGCCGAGATGTTAGGTTTGGTTAGGTTAGGTTATATTACGTTAATGATGTATATAAAGTTCCCAGGGAGACGTAGATGCCAACTCGCCAGGAATGCTGTCATATATTACCGCCGAGATGATAGGTTGGGTTAGGTTACGTTATATTACGTTATTGATGTATATGAGGGTTACACGGAGACGTAGAGGCCAACTCGCCAGGAATGTTGTCAAATATTACCGCCGAAATGTTGGGTTGGGTTAGGTTAGGTTATATTACGTTAATGATGTATATAAAGGTCCTAGGGAGACGTACATGCCAACTCGCCAGGAATGTTGTCAAATATTACCGCCGAGATGATAGGTTGGGTTAGGTTATGTTATATTACGTTATTGATGTATATGAGGGTTACACGGAGACGTAGAGGCCAACTCGCCAGGAATGTTGTCAAATAACATCGCCGAGATGATAGGTTGGGTTAGGTTACGTTATATTACGATATTGATGTATATGAGGGTTACACGGAGACGTAGAGACCAACTCGCCAGGAATGTTGACAAATATTACCACCGAGATGTTAGGTTGGGTTAGGTTAGGTTATATTACGTTAATGATGTATATAAAGTTCCCAGGGAGACGCAGATGCCAACTCGCCAGGAATGCTGTCAAATATTACCGCCGAGATGATAGGTTGGGTTAGGTTACGTTATATTACGTTATTGATGTATATGAGGGTTACACGGAGACGTAGAGGCCAACTCGCCAGGAATGTTGTCAAATAACACCGCCGAGATGATAGGTTGGGTTAGGTTACGTTATATTACGATATTGATGTATATGAGGGTTACACGGAGACGTAGAGACCAACTCGCCAGGAATGTTGACAAATATTACCACAGAGATGTTTGGTTGGGTTAGGTTAGGTTATATTACGTTATTGATGTATATGAAGGTCAAACGGGGACGTAGATGCCAACTCGCCAGGAATGTTGTCAAATATTACCGCCGAGATGTTAGTTTGGGTTAGGTTAGGTTATATTACATTAATGATATATATAAAGGTCCCAGGGAGACGTAGATGCCAACTCGCCAGGAATGTTGTCAAATATTACCGCCGAGACGTTAGGTTTGGTTAGGTTAGGTTATATTACGATAATGATGTATATATAGGTTCTAGGGAGGCGTACATGCCAACTCGCCAGGAATGTTGTCAAATATTACCGCCGAAATGTTGGGTTGGGTTAGGTTAGGTTATATTACGTTAATGATGTATATAAAGGTCCTAGGGAGACGTACATGCCAACTCGCCAGGAATGTTGTCAAATATTACCGCCGAGATGATAGGTTGGGTTAGGTTACGTTATATTACGTTATTGATGTATATGAGGGTTACACGGAGACGTAGAGGCCAACTCGCCAGGAATGTTGTCAAATAACACCGCCGAGATGATAGGTTGGGTTAGGTTACGTTATATTACGATATTGATGTATATGAGGGTTACACGGAGACGTAGAGACCAACTCGCCAGGAATGTTGACAAATATTACCACCGAGATGTTAGGTTGGGTTAGGTTAGGTTATATTACGTTATTGATGTATATGAAGGTCAAACGGAGACGTAGATGCCAACTCGCCAGGAATGTTGTCAAATATTACCGCCGAGATGTTAGTTTGGGTTAGGTTAGGTTATATTACATTAATGATATATATAAAGGTCCCAGGGAGACGTAGATGCCAACTCGCCAGGAATGTTGTCAAATATTACCGCCGAGACGTTAGGTTTGGTTAGGTTAGGTTATATTACGTTAATGATGTATATAAAGGTCCCAGGGAGACGTAGATGCCAACTCGCCAGGAATGTTGTCCAATATTACCGCCGAGATGATAGGTTGGGTTAGGTTACGTTATATTACGTTATTGATGTATATGAGGGTTACACGGAGACGTAGAGGCCAACTCACCAGGAATGTTGTCAAATATTACCGCCGAGATGATAGGTTGGGTTAGGTTAGGCTATATTACGTTAATGATGTATATAAAAGTCCCAGGGAGACGTAGATGCCAACTCGCCAGGAATGTTGTCAAATATTACCGCCGAGATGATAGGTGGGGTTAGGTTACGTTATATTACGTTATTGATGTATATGAGGGTTACACGGAGACGTAGAGGCCAACTCGCCAGGAATGTTGTCAAATCTTACCGCCGAGATGTTAAGTTGAGTTAGGTTAGGTTATATTACGTTAATGATGTATATAAAGGTTCCAGGGAGACGTAGATGCCAACTCGCCAGGAATGTTGTCAAATATTACCGCCGAGATGTTAGTTTGTGTTAGGTTAGGTTATATTACGTTAATGATGTATATAAAGGTCCCAGGGGGACGCAGATGCCAACTCGCCAGGAATATTGACAAATATTACCACCGAGATGTTAGGTTGGGTTAGGTTAGGTTATATTACGTTATTGATGTATATGAAGGTCAAACGGAGACGTAGATGCCAACTCGCCAGGAATGTTGTCAAATATTACCGCCGAGATGATAGGTTGGGTTAGGTTACGTTATATTACGTTATTGATGTATATGAAGGTCAAACGGAGACGTAGAGGCGAACTCGCCAGGAATGTTGTTAAATATTACCGCCGAGATGTTAGGTTTGGTTAGGTTAGGTTATATTACGTTAATGATGTATATAAAGTTCCCAGGGAGACGTAGATGCCAACTCGCCAGGAATGCTGTCAAATATTACCGCCGAGATGATAGGTTGGGTTAGGTTACGTTATATTACGTTATTGATGTATATGAGGGTTACACGGAGACGTAGAGGCCAACTCGCCAGGAATGTTGTCAAATATTACCGCCGAAATGTTGGGTTGGGTTAGGTTAAGTTATATTACGCTAATGATGTATATAAAGGTCCTAGGGAGACGTACATGCCAACTCGCCAGGAATGTTGTCAAATATTACCGCCGAGACGTTAGGTTTGGTTAGGTTAGGTTATATTACGATAATGATGTATATATAGGTCCTAGGGAGGCGTACATGCCAACTCGCCAGGAATGTTGTCAAATATTACCGCCGAAATGTTGGGTTGGGTTAGGTTAGGTTATATTACTTTAATGATGTATATAAAGGTCCTAGGGAGACGTACATGCCAACTCGCCAGGAATGTTGTCAAATATTACCGCCGAGATGATAGGTTGGGTTAGGTTACGTTATATTACGTTATTGATGTATATGAGGGTTACACGGAGACGTAGAGACCAACTCGCCAGGAATGTTGACAAATATTACCACAGAGATGTTAGGTTGGGTTAGGTTAGGTTATATTACGTTATTGATGTATATGAAGGTCAAACGGAGACGTAGATGCCAACTCGCCAGGAATGTTGTCAAATATTACCGCCGAGACGTTAGGTTTGGTTAGGTTAGGTTATATTACATTAATGATATATGTAAAGGTCCCAGGGAGACGTAGATGCCAACTCGCCAGGAATGTTGTCAAATATTACCGCCGAGACGTTAGGTTTGGTTAGGTTAGGTTATATTACGACTATGATGTATATATAGGTGCTAGGGAGGCGTACATGCCAACTCGCCAGGAATGTTGTCAAATATTACCGCCGAGATGATAGGTTGGGTTAGGTTACGTTATATTACGTTATTGATGTATATGAGGGTTACACGGAGACCTAGAGGCCAACTCGCCAGGAATGTTGTCAAATATTACCGCCGAGAATAGGTTCGGTTAGGTTCGGCTATATTACGTTAATGATGTATATAAAGGTCCCAGGGAGACGTAGATGCCAACTCGCCAGAAATGTTGTCAAATATTACCGCCGAGATGATAGGTGGGGTTAGGTTACGTTAGATTACGTTATTGATGTATATGAGGTTTACACGGAGACGTAGAGGCCAACTCGCCAGGAATGTTGTCAAATATTACCGCCGAGATGTTAAGTTGGGTTAGGTTAGGTTATATTACGTTAATGATGTATATAAAGTTCCCAGGGAGACGTAGATGCCAACTCGCCAGGAATGTTGTCACATATTACCGCCGAGATGATAGGTTGGGTTAGGTTACGTTATATTACGTTATTGATGTATATGAAGGTCAAACGGAGACGTAGAGGCCAACTCGCCAGGAATGTTGTTAAATATTACCGCCGAGATGTTAGGTTTGGTTAGGTTAGGTTATATTACGTTAATGATGTATATAAAGGTCCCAGGGAGACGTAGATGCCAACTCGCCAGGAATGTTGTCAAATATTACCGCCGAGATGATAGGTTGGGTTAGGTTATGTTATATTACGTTATTGATGTATATGAGGGTTACACGGAGGCGTAGATGCCAACTCGCCAGGAATGTTGTCAAATATTACCGCCGAAATGATAGGTGGGGTTAGGTTACGTTATATTACGTTATTGATGTATATGAGGGTTACACGGAGACGTAGAGGCCAACTCGCCAGGAATGTTGTCAAATAACACCGCCGAGATGATAGGTTGGGTTAGGTTACGTTATATTACGATATTGATGTATATGAGGGTTACACGGAGACGTAGAGACCAACTCGCCAGGAATGTTGACAAATATTACCACAGAGATGTTTGGTTGGGTTAGGTTAGGTTATATTACGTTATTGATGTATATGAAGGTCAAACGGGGACGTAGATGCCAACTCGCCAGGAATGTTGTCAAATATTACCGCCGAGATGTTAGTTTGGGTTAGGTTAGGTTATATTACATTAATGATATATATAAAGGTCCCAGGGAGACGTAGATGCCAACTCGCCAGGAATGTTGTCAAATATTACCGCCGAGACGTTAGGTTTGGTTAGGTTAGGTTATATTACGATAATGATGTATATATAGGTCCTAGGGAGGCGTACATGCCAACTCGCCAGGAATGTTGTCAAATATTACCGCCGAAATGTTGGGTTGGGTTAGGTTAGGTTATATTACGTTAATGATGTATATAAAGGTCCTAGGGAGACGCAGATGCCAACTCGCCAGGAATATTGACAAATATTACCACCGAGATGTTAGGTTGGGTTAGGTTAGGTTATATTACGTTATTGATGTATATGAAGGTCAAACGGAGACGTAGATGCCAACTCGCCAGGAATGTTGTCAAATATTACCGCCGAGATGATAGGTTGGGTTAGGTTACGTTATATTACGTTATTGATGTATATGAAGGTCAAACGGAGACGTAGAGGCGAACTCGCCAGGAATGTTGTTAAATATTACCGCCGAGATGTTAGGTTTGGTTAGGTTAGGTTATATTACGTTAATGATGTATATAAAGTTCCCAGGGAGACGTAGATGCCAACTCGCCAGGAATGCTGTCAAATATTACCGCCGAGATGATAGGTTGGGTTAGGTTACGTTATATTACGTTATTGATGTATATGAGGGTTACACGGAGACGTAGAGGCCAACTCGCCAGGAATGTTGTCAAATATTACCGCCGAAATGTTGGGTTGGGTTAGGTTAAGTTATATTACGCTAATGATGTATATAAAGGTCCTAGGGAGACGTACATGCCAACTCGCCAGGAATGTTGTCAAATATTACCGCCGAGACGTTAGGTTTGGTTAGGTTAGGTTATATTACGATAATGATGTATATATAGGTCCTAGGGAGGCGTACATGCCAACTCGCCAGGAATGTTGTCAAATATTACCGCCGAAATGTTGGGTTGGGTTAGGTTAGGTTATATTACTTTAATGATGTATATAAAGGTCCTAGGGAGACGTACATGCCAACTCGCCAGGAATGTTGTCAAATATTACCGCCGAGATGATAGGTTGGGTTAGGTTACGTTATATTACGTTATTGATGTATATGAGGGTTACACGGAGACGTAGAGACCAACTCGCCAGGAATGTTGACAAATATTACCACAGAGATGTTAGGTTGGGTTAGGTTAGGTTATATTACGTTATTGATGTATATGAAGGTCAAACGGAGACGTAGATGCCAACTCGCCAGGAATGTTGTCAAATATTACCGCCGAGACGTTAGGTTTGGTTAGGTTAGGTTATATTACATTAATGATATATGTAAAGGTCCCAGGGAGACGTAGATGCCAACTCGCCAGGAATGTTGTCAAATATTACCGCCGAGACGTTAGGTTTGGTTAGGTTAGGTTATATTACGACTATGATGTATATATAGGTGCTAGGGAGGCGTACATGCCAACTCGCCAGGAATGTTGTCAAATATTACCGCCGAGATGATAGGTTGGGTTAGGTTACGTTATATTACGTTATTGATGTATATGAGGGTTACACGGAGACCTAGAGGCCAACTCGCCAGGAATGTTGTCAAATATTACCGCCGAGAATAGGTTCGGTTAGGTTCGGCTATATTACGTTAATGATGTATATAAAGGTCCCAGGGAGACGTAGATGCCAACTCGCCAGAAATGTTGTCAAATATTACCGCCGAGATGATAGGTGGGGTTAGGTTACGTTATATTACGTTATTGATGTATATGAGGTTTACACGGAGACGTAGAGGCCAACTCGCCAGGAATGTTGTCAAATATTACCGCCGAGATGTTAAGTTGGGTTAGGTTAGGTTATATTACGTTAATGATGTATATAAAGTTCCCAGGGAGACGTAGATGCCAACTCGCCAGGAATGTTGTCACATATTACCGCCGAGATGATAGGTTGGGTTAGGTTACGTTATATTACGTTATTGATGTATATGAAGGTCAAACGGAGACGTAGAGGCCAACTCGCCAGGAATGTTGTTAAATATTACCGCCGAGATGTTAGGTTTGGTTAGGTTAGGTTATATTACGTTAATGATGTATATAAAGGTCCCAGGGAGACGTAGATGCCAACTCGCCAGGAATGTTGTCAAATATTACCGCCGAGATGATAGGTTGGGTTAGGTTATGTTATATTACGTTATTGATGTATATGAGGGTTACACGGAGGCGTAGATGCCAACTCGCCAGGAATGTTGTCAAATATTACCGCCGAAATGATAGGTGGGGTTAGGTTACGTTATATTACGTTATTGATGTATATGAGGGTTACACGGAGACGTAGAGGCCAACTCGCCAGGAATGTTGTCAAATCTTACCGCCGAGATGTTAAGTTGGGTTAGGTTAGGTTATATTACGTTAATGATGTATATAAAGGTTCCAGGGAGACGTAGATGCCAACTCGCCAGGAATGTTGTCAAATATTACCGCCGAGATGATAGGTTGGGTTAGGTTACGTTATATTACGTTATTGATGTATATGAGGGTTACACGGAGACGTAGAGGCCAACTCGCCAGGAATGTTGTCAAATATTACCGCCGAGATGTTAGTTTGTGTTAGGTTAGGTTATATTACGTTAATGATGTATATAAAGGTCCCAGGGGGACGCAGATGCCAACTCGCCAGGAATATTGAAAAATATTACCACCGAGATGTTAGGTTGGGTTAGGTTAGGTTATATTACGTTATTGATGTATATGAAGGTCAAACGGAGACGTAGATGCCAACTCGCCAGGAATGTTGTCAAATATTACCGCTGAGGTGTTAGGTTGGGTTAGGTTAGGTTATATTACATTAATGATGTATATAAAGGTCCCGGGGAGACGTAGATGCCAACTCGCCCGGAATGTTGTCGAATATTACCGCCGAGATGATAGGTTGGGTTAGGTTACGTTATATTACGTTATTGATGCCTATGAGGGTTACACGGAGACGTAGAGGCCAACTCGCCAGGAATGTTGTCAAATATTACCGCCGAGATGATAGGTTGGGTTATGTTAGGCTATATTACGTTAATGATGTATATAAAGGTCCCAGGGAGACGTAGGTGCCAACTCGCCAGGAATGTTGTCAAATATTACAGCCGAGATGATAGGTGGGGTTAGGTTACGTTATATTACGTTATTGACGTATATGAGGATTACACGGAGACGTAGAGGCCAACTCGCCAGGAATGTTGTCAAATATTACCGCCGAGATGTTAAGATGGGTTAGGTTAGGTTATATTACGTTAATGATGTATATAAAGGTCCCAGGGAGACGTAGATGCCAACTCGCCAGGAATGTTGTCAAATATTACCGCCGAGATGATAGGTTGGGTTAGGTTACGTTATATTACGTTATTGATGTATATGAGGGTTACACGGAGACCTAGAGGCCAACTCGCCAGGAATGTTGTCAAATATTACCGCCGAGAATAGGTTCGGTTAGGTTCGGCTATATTACGTTAATGATGTATATAAAGGTCCCAGGGACACGTAGATGCCAACTCGCCAGAAATGTTGTCAAATATTACCGCCGAGATGATAGGTGGGGTTAGGTTACGTTATATTACGTTATTGATGTATATGAAGGTCAAACGGAGACGTAGAGGCCAACTCGCCAGGAATGTTGTTAAATATTACCGCCGAGATGTTAGGTTTGGTTAGGTTAGGTTATATTACGTTAATGATGTATATAAAGGTCCCAGGGAGACGTAGATGCCAACTCGCCAGGAATGTTGTCAAATATTACCGCCGAGATGATAGGTTGGGTTAGGTTATGTTATATTACGTTATTGATGTATATGAGGGTTACACGGAGGCGTAGATGCCAACTCGCCAGGAATGTTGTCAAATATTACCGCCGAAATGATAGGTGGGGTTAGGTTACGTTATATTACGTTATTGATGTATATGAGGGTTACACGGAGACGTAGAGGCCAACTCGCCAGGAATGTTGTCAAATAACACCGCCGAGATGATAGGTTGGGTTAGGTTACGTTATATTACGATATTGATGTATATGAGGGTTACACGGAGACGTAGAGACCAACTCGCCAGGAATGTTGACAAATATTACCACAGAGATGTTTGGTTGGGTTAGGTTAGGTTATATTACGTTATTGATGTATATGAAGGTCAAACGGGGACGTAGATGCCAACTCGCCAGGAATGTTGTCAAATATTACCGCCGAGATGTTAGTTTGGGTTAGGTTAGGTTATATTACATTAATGATATATATAAAGGTCCCAGGGAGACGTAGATGCCAACTCGCCAGGAATGTTGTCAAATATTACCGCCGAGACGTTAGGTTTGGTTAGGTTAGGTTATATTACGATAATGATGTATATATAGGTCCTAGGGAGGCGTACATGCCAACTCGCCAGGAATGTTGTCAAATATTACCGCCGAAATGTTGGGTTGGGTTAGGTTAGGTTATATTACGTTAATGATGTATATAAAGGTCCTAGGGAGACGCAGATGCCAACTCGCCAGGAATATTGACAAATATTACCACCGAGATGTTAGGTTGGGTTAGGTTAGGTTATATTACGTTATTGATGTATATGAAGGTCAAACGGAGACGTAGATGCCAACTCGCCAGGAATGTTGTCAAATATTACCGCCGAGATGATAGGTTGGGTTAGGTTACGTTATATTACGTTATTGATGTATATGAGGGTTACACGGAGACGTAGAGGCCAACTCGCCAGGAATGTTGTCAAATAACACCGCCGAGATGATAGGTTGGGTTAGGTTACGTTATATTACGATATTGATGTATATGAGGGTTACACGGAGACGTAGAGACCAACTCGCCAGGAATGTTGACAAATATTACCACCGAGATGTTAGGTTGGGTTAGGTTAGGTTATATTACGTTATTGATGTATATGAAGGTCAAACGGAGACGTAGATGCCAACTCGCCAGGAATGTTGTCAAATATTACCGCCGAGATGTTAGTTTGGGTTAGGTTAGGTTATATTACATTAATGATATATATAAAGGTCCCAGGGAGACGTAGATGCCAACTCGCCAGGAATGTTGTCAAATATTACCGCCGAGACGTTAGGTTTGGTTAGGTTAGGTTATATTACGTTAATGATGTATATAAAGGTCCCAGGGAGACGTAGATGCCAACTCGCCAGGAATGTTGTCCAATATTACCGCCGAGATGATAGGTTGGGTTAGGTTACGTTATATTACGTTATTGATGTATATGAGGGTTACACGGAGACGTAGAGGCCAACTCACCAGGAATGTTGTCAAATATTACCGCCGAGATGATAGGTTGGGTTAGGTTAGGCTATATTACGTTAATGATGTATATAAAAGTCCCAGGGAGACGTAGATGCCAACTCGCCAGGAATGTTGTCAAATATTACCGCCGAGATGATAGGTGGGGTTAGGTTACGTTATATTACGTTATTGATGTATATGAGGGTAACACGGAGACGTAGAGGCCAACTCGCCAGGAATGTTGTCAAATATTACCGCCGAGATGTTAAGTTGGGTTAGGTTAGGTTATATTACGTTAATGATGTATATAAAGGTCCCTGGCAGACGTAGATGCCAACTCGCCAGGAATGTTGTCAAATATTACCGCCGAGATGATAGGTTGGGTTAGGTTACGTTATATTACGTTATTGATGTATATGAAGGTCAAACGGAGAAGTAGAGGCGAACTCGCCAGGAATGTTGTTAAATATTACCGCCGAGATGTTAGGTTTGGTTAGGTTAGGTTATATTACGTTAATGATGTATATAAAGTTCCCAGGGAGACGTAGATGCCAACTCGCCAGGAATGCTGTCAAATATTACCGCCGAGATGATAGGTTGGGTTAGGTTACGTTATATTACGTTATTGATGTATATGAGGGTTACACGGAGACGTAGAGGCTCAACTCGCCAGGAATGTTGTCAAATATTACCGCCGAAATGTTGGGTTGGGTTAGGTTAGGTTATATTACGTTAATGATGTATATAAAGGTCCTAGGGAGACGTACATGCCAACTCGCCAGGAATGTTGTCAAATATTACCGCCGAGATGATAGGTTGGGTTAGGTTACGTTATATTACGTTATTGATGTATATGAGGGTTACACGGAGACGTAGAGGCCAACTCGCCAGGAATGTTGTCAAATAACACCGCCGAGATGATAGGTTGGGTTAGGTTACGTTATATTACGATATTGATGTATATGAGGGTTACACGGAGACGTAGAGACCAACTCGCCAGGAATGTTGACAAATATTACCACCGAGATGTTAGGTTGGGTTAGGTTAGGTTATATTACGTTATTGATGTATATGAAGGTCAAACGGAGACGTAGATGCCAACTCGCCAGGAATGTTGTCAAATATTACCGCCGAGATGTTAGTTTGGGTTAGGTTAGGTTATATTACATTAATGATATATATAAAGGTCCCAGGGAGACGTAGATGCCAACTCGCCAGGAATGTTGTCAAATATTACCGCCGAGACGTTAGGTTTGGTTAGGTTAGGTTATATTACGTTAATGATGTATATAAAGGTCCCAGGGAGACGTAGATGCCAACTCGCCAGGAATGTTGTCCAATATTACCGCCGAGATGATAGGTTGGGTTAGGTTACGTTATATTACGTTATTGATGTATATGAGGGTTACACGGAGACGTAGAGGCCAACTCACCAGGAATGTTGTCAAATATTACCGCCGAGATGATAGGTTGGGTTAGGTTAGGCTATATTACGTTAATGATGTATATAAAAGTCCCAGGGAGACGTAGATGCCAACTCGCCAGGAATGTTGTCAAATATTACCGCCGAGATGATAGGTTGGGTTAGGTTACGTTATATTACGTTATTGATGTATATGAAGGTCAAACGGAGACGTAGAGGCGAACTCGCCAGGAATGTTGTTAAATATTACCGCCGAGATGTTAGGTTTGGTTAGGTTAGGTTATATTACGTTAATGATGTATATAAAGTTCCCAGGGAGACGTAGATGCCAACTCGCCAGGAATGTTGTCAAATATTACCGTCGAGATGATAGGTGGGGTTAGGTTACGTTATATTACGTTATTGATGTATATGAGGGTTACACGGAGACGTAGAGGCCAACTCGCCAGGAATGTTGTCAAATATTACCGCCGAGATGATAGGTTGGGTTATGTTAGGCTATATTACGTTAATGATGTATATAAAGGTCCCAGGGAGACGTAGATGCCAACTCGCCAGGAATGTTGTCAAATATTACCGCCGAGATGATAGGTGGGGTTAGGTTACGTTATATTACGTTATTGATGTATATGAGGGTAACACGGAGACGTACAGGCCAACTCGCCAGGAATGTTGTCAAATATTACCGCCGAGATGTTAAGTTGGGTTAGGTTAGGTTATATTACGTTAATGATGTATATAAAGGTCCCAGGGAGACGTAGATGCCAACTCGCCAGGAATGTTGTCAAATATTACCGCCGAGATGATAGGTTGGGTTAGGTTACGTTATATTACGTTATTGATGTATATGAAGGTCAAACGGAGACGTAGATGCCAACTCGCCAGGAATGTTGTCAAATATTACCGCCGAGACGTTAGGTTTGGTTAGGTTAGGTTATATTACGTTAATGATGTATATAAAGGTCCCAGGGAGACGTAGATGCCAACTCGCCAGGAATGTTGTCCAATATTACCGCCGAGATGATAGGTTGGGTTAGGTTACGTTATATTACGTTATTGATGTATATGAGGGTTACACGGAGACGTAGAGGCCAACTCGCCAGGAATGTTGTCAAATATTACCGCCGAGATGTTAGGTTGGTTTAGGTTAAGCTATATTACGTTAATGATGTATATAAAGGTCCCAGGGAGACGTAGAGGCCAACTCGCCAGGAATGTTGTCAAATATTATCGCCGAGATGATAGGTTTGTTTAGGTTAGGTTATATTTCGTTATTGATGTATATGAAGGTCCCACGTAGACGTATAGGCCAACTCGCCAGGTATGTTGTCAAATATTAAGGCGGAAATGTTAGGTTGTGTTAGGTTATGTTATATTACGTTATTGACGTATATGAGGGTTACACGGAGACGTAAAGGTCAACTCGCCAGGAATGTTGTCAAATATTACCGCCGAGATGTTAGTTTGGGTTAGGTTAGGTTATATTACATTAATGATATATATAAAGGTCCCAGGGAGACGTAGATGCCAACTCGCCAGGAATGTTGTCAAATATTACCGCCGAGACGTTAGGTTTGGTTAGGTTAGGTTATATTACGCTAATGATGTATATATAGGTCCCAGGGAGACGTAGATGCCAACTCGCCAGGAATGTTGTCAAATATTACCGCCGAGATGATAGGTTGGGTTAGGTTACGTTATATTACGTTATTGATGTATATGAAGGTCAAACGGAGACGTAGAGGCGAACTCGCCAGGAATGTTGTTAAATATTACCGCCGAGATGTTAGGTTTGGTTAGGTTAGGTTATATTACGTTAACGATGTATATAAAGTTCCCAGGGAGACGTAGATGCCAACTCGCCAGGAATGCTGTCAAATATTACCGCCGAGGTGATAGGTTGGGTTAGGTTACGTTATATTACGTTATTGATGTATATGAGGGTTACACGGAGACGTAGAGGCCAACTCGCCAGGAATGTCGTCAAATAACACCGCCGAGATGATAGGTTGGGTTAGGTTACGTTATATTACGATATTGATGTATATGAGGGTTACACGGAGACGTAGAGACCAACTCGCCAGGAATGTTGACAAATATTACCACAGAGATGTTAGGTTGGGTTAGGTTAGGTTATATTACGTTATTGATGTATATGAAGGTCAAACGGAGACGTAGATGCCAACTCGCCAGGAATGTTGTCAAATATTACCGCCGAGAAGTTAGTTTGGGTTAGGTTAGGTTATATTACATTAATGATATATATAAAGGTCCGAGGGAGACGTAGATGCCAACTCGCCAGGAATGTTGTCAAATATTACCGCCGAGACGTTAGGTTTGGTTAGGTTAGGTTATATTACGATAATGATGTATATATAGGTCCTAGGGAGGCGTACATGCCAACTCGCCAGGAATGTTGTCAAATATTACCGCCGAAATGTTGGGTTGGGTTAGGTTAGGTTATATTACTTTAATGATGTATATAAAGGTCCTAGGGAGACGTACATGCCAACTCGCCAGGAATGTTGTCAAATATTACCGCCGAGATGATAGGTTGGGTTAGGTTACGTTATATTACGTTATTGATGTATATGAGGGTTACACGGAGACGTAGAGGCCAACTCGCCAGGAATGTTGTCAAATAACACCGCCGAGATGATAGGTTGGGTTAGGTTACGTTATATTATGATATTGATGTATATGAGGGTTACACGGAGACGTAGAGACCAACTCGCCAGGAATGTTGACAAATATTACCACAGAGATGTTAGGTTGGGTTAGGTTAGGTTATATTACGTTATTGATGTATATGAAGGTCAAACGGAGACGTAGATGCCAACTAGCCACGAATGTTGTCAAATATTACCGCCGAGATGTTAGTTTGGGTTAGGTTAGGTTATATTACATTAATGATATATATAAAGGTCCCAGGGAGACGTAGATGCCAACTCGCCAGGAATGTTGTCAAATATTACCGCCGAGACGTTAGGTTTGGTTAGGTTAGGTTATATTACGATAATGATGTATATATAGGTCCTAGGGAGGCGTACATGCCAACTCGACAGGAATGTTGTCAAATATTACCGCCGAGATGATAGGTTGGGTTAGGTTACGTTATATTACGTTATTGATGTATATGAGGGTTACACGGAGACCTAGAGGCCAACTCGCCAGGAATGTTGTCAAATATTACCGCCGAGAATAGGTTCGGTTAGGTTAGGCTATATTACGTTAATGATGTATATAAAGGTCCCAGGGAGACGTAGATGCCAACTCGCCAGAAATGTTGTCAAATATTACCGCCGAGATGATAGGTGGGGTTAGGTTACGTTATATTACGTTATTGATGTATATGAGGTTTACACGGAGACGTAGAGGCCAACTCGCCAGGAATGTTGTCAAATATTACCGCCGAGATGTTAAGTTGGGTTAGGTTAGGTTATATTACGTTAATGATGTATATAAAGGTCCCAGGGAGACGTAGATGCCAACTCGCCAGGAATGTTGTCAAATATTACCGCCGAGATGATAGGTTGGGTTAGGTTACGTTATATTACGTTATTGATGTATATGAAGGTCAAACGGAGACGTAGAGGCGAACTCGCCAGGAATGTTGTTAAATATTACCGCCGAAATGTTGGGTTGGGTTAGGTTAGGTTATATTACTTTAATGATGTATATAAAGGTCCTAGGGAGACGTACATGCCAACTCGCCAGGAATGTTGTCAAATATTACCGCCGAGATGATAGGTTGGGTTAGGTTACGTTATATTACGTTATTGATGTATATGAGGGTTACACGGAGACGTAGAGGCCAACTCGCCAGGAATGTTGTCAAATATTACCGCCGAGACGTTAGGTTTGGTTAGGTTAGGTTATATTACGATAATGATGTATATATAGGTCCTAGGGAGGCGTACATGCCAACTCGCCAGGAATGTTGTCAAATATTACCGCCGACATGATAGGTTGGGTTAGGTTACGTTATATTACGTTATTGATGTATATGAGGGTTACACGGAGACCTAGAGGCCAACTCGCCAGGAATGTTGTCAAATATTACCGCCGAGAATAGGTTCGGTTAGGTTCGGCTATATTACGTTAATGATGTATATAAAGGTCCCAGGGAGACGTAGATGCCAACTCGCCAGAAATGTTGTCAAATATTACCGCCGAGATGATAGGTGGGGTTAGGTTACGTTATATTACGTTATTGATGTATATGAGGTTTACACGGAGACGTAGAGGCCAACTCGCCAGGAATGTTGTCAAGTATTACCGCCGAGATGTTAAGTTGGGTTAGGTTAGGTTATATTACGTTAATGATGTATATAAAGTTCCCAGGGAGACGTAGATGCCAACTCGCCAGGAATGTTGTCACATATTACCGCCGAGATGATAGGTTGGGTTAGGTTACGTTATATTACGTTATTGATGTATATGAAGGTCAAACGGAGACGTAGAGGCCAACTCGCCAGGAATGTTGTTAAATATTACCGCCGAGATGTTAGGTTTGGTTAGGTTAGGTTATATTACGTTAATGATGTATATAAAGGTCCCAGGGAGACGTAGATGCCAACTCGCCAGGAATGTTGTCAAATATTACCGCCGAGATGATAGGTTGGGTTAGGTTACGTTATATTACGTTATTGATGTATATGAGGGTTACACGGAGACGTAGAGGCCAACTCGCCAGGAATGTTGTCAAATAACACCGCCGAGATGATAGGTTGGGTTAGGTTACGTTATATTACGATATTGATGTATATGAGGGTTACACGGAGACGTAGAGACCAACTCGCCAGGAATGTTGACAAATATTACCACAGAGATGTTAGGTTGGGTTAGGTTAGGTTATATTACGTTATTGATGTATATGAAGGTCAAACGGAGACGTAGATGCCAACTCGCCAGGAATGTTGTCAAATATTACCGCCGAGATGTTAGTTTGGGTTAGGTTAGGTTATATTACATTAATGATATATGTAAAGGTCCCAGGGAGACGTAGATGCCAACTCGCCAGGAATGTTGTCAAATATTACCGCCGAGACGTTAGGTTTGGTTAGGTTAGGTTATATTACGATAATGATGTATATATAGGTCCTAGGGAGGCGTACATGCCAACTCGCCAGGAATGTTGTCAAATATTACCGCCGACATGATAGGTTGGGTTAGGTTACGTTATATTACGTTATTGATGTATATGAGGGTTACACGGAGACCTAGAGGCCAACTCGCCAGAAATGTTGTCAAATATTACCGCCGAGATGATAGGTGGGGTTAGGTTACGTTATATTACGTTATTGATGTATATGAGGTTTACACGGAGACGTAGAGGCCAACTCGCCAGGAATGTTGTCAAGTATTACCGCCGAGATGTTAAGTTGGGTTAGGTTAGGTTATATTACGTTAATGATGTATATAAAGTTCCCAGGGAGACGTAGATGCCAACTCGCCAGGAATGTTGTCACATATTACCGCCGAGATGATAGGTTGGGTTAGGTTACGTTATATTACGTTATTGATGTATATGAAGGTCAAACGGAGACGTAGAGGCCAACTCACCAATAATGTTGTTAAATATTACCGCCGAGATGTTAGGTTTGGTTAGGTTAGGTTATATTACGTTAATGATGTATATAAAGGTCCCAGGGAGACGTAGATGCCAACTCGCCAGGAATGCTGTCAAATATTACCGCCGAGATGATAGGTTGGGTTAGGTTACGTTATATTACGTTATTGATGTATATGAGGGTTACACGGAGACGTAGAGGCCAACTCGCCAGGAATGTTGTCAAATATTACCGCCGAGATGATAGGTTGGGTTAGGTTAGGCTATATTACGTTAATGATGTATATAAAGGTCCCAGGGAGACGTAGATGCCAACTCGCCAGGAATGTTGTCAAATATTACCGTCGAGATGATAGGTGGGGTTAGGTTACGTTATATTACGTTATTGATGTATATGAGGGTTACACGGAGACGTAGAGGCCAACTCGCCAGGAATGTTGTCAAATATTACCGCCGAGATGATAGGTTGGGTTATGTTAGGCTATATTACGTTAATGATGTATATAAAGGTCCCAGGGAGACGTAGATGCCAACTCGCCAGGAATGTTGTCAAATATTACCGCCGAGATGATAGGTGGGGTTAGGTTACGTTATATTACGTTATTGATGTATATGAGGGTAACACGGAGACGTAGAGGCCAACTCGCCAGGAATGTTGTCAAATATTACCGCCGAGATGTTAAGTTGGGTTAGGTTAGGTTATATTACGTTAATGATGTATATAAAGGTCCCTGGCAGACGTAGATGCCAACTCGCCAGGAATGTTGTCAAATATTACCGCCGAGATGATAGGTTGGGTTAGGTTACGTTATATTACGTTATTGATGTATATGAAGGTCAAACGGAGACGTAGAGGCGAACTCGCCAGGAATGTTGTTAAATATTACCGCCGAGATGTTAGGTTTGGTTAGGTTAGGTTATATTACGTTAATGATGTATATAAAGTTCCCAGGGAGACGTAGATGCCAACTCGCCAGGAATGCTGTCAAATATTACCGCCGAGATGATAGGTTGGGTTAGGTTACGTTATATTACGTTATTGATGTATATGAGGGTTACACGGAGACGTAGAGGCCAACTCGCCAGGAATGTTGTCAAATATTACCGCCGAAATGTTGGGTTGGGTTAGGTTAGGTTATATTACGTTAATGATGTATATAAAGGTCCTAGGGAGACGTACATGCCAACTCGCCAGGAATGTTGTCAAATATTACCGCCGAGATGATAGGTTGGGTTAGGTTATGTTATATTACGTTATTGATGTATATGAGGGTTACACGGAGACGTAGAGGCCAACTCGCCAGGAATGTTGTCAAATAACACCGCCGAGATGATAGGTTGGGTTAGGTTACGTTATATTACGATATTGATGTATATGAGGGTTACACGGAGACGTAGAGACCAACTCGCCAGGAATGTTGACAAATATTACCACCGAGATGTTAGGTTGGGTTAGGTTAGGTTATATTACGTTATTGATGTATATGAAGGTCAAACGGAGACGTAGATGCCAACTCGCCAGGAATGTTGTCAAATATTACCGCCGAGATGTTAGTTTGGGTTAGGTTAGGTTATATTACATTAATGATATATATAAAGGTCCCAGGGAGACGTAGATGCCAACTCGCCAGGAATGTTGTCAAATATTACCGCCGAGACGTTAGGTTTGGTTAGGTTAGGTTATATTACGTTAATGATGTATATAAAGGTCCCAGGGAGACGTAGATGCCAACTCGCCAGGAATGTTGTCCAATATTACCGCCGAGATGATAGGTTGGGTTAGGTTACGTTATATTACGTTATTGATGTATATGAGGGTTACACGGAGACGTAGAGGCCAACTCACCAGGAATGTTGTCAAATATTACCGCCGAGATGATAGGTTGGGTTAGGTTAGGCTATATTACGTTAATGATGTATATAAAAGTCCCAGGGAGACGTAGATGCCAACTCGCCAGGAATGTTGTCAATTATTACCGCCGAGATGATAGGTGGGGTTAGGTTACGTTATATTACGTTATTGATGTATATGAGGGTTACACGGAGACGTAGAGGCCAACTCGCCAGGAATGTTGTCAAATCTTACCACCGAGATGTTAGGTTGGGTTAGGTTAGGTTATATTACGTTATTGATGTATATGAAGGTCAAACGGAGACGTAGATGCCAACTCGCCAGGAATGTTGTCAAATATTACCGCCGAGATGTTAGTTTGGGTTAGGTTAGGTTATATTACATTAATGATATATGTAAAGGTCCCAGGGAGACGTAGATGCCAACTCGCCAGGAATGTTGTCAAATATTACCGCCGAGACGTTAGGTTTGGTTAGGTTAGGTTATATTACGATAATGATGTATATATAGGTCCTAGGGAGGCGTACATGCCAACTCGCCAGGAATGTTGTCAAATATTACCGCCGAGATGATAGGTTGGGTTAGGTTACGTTATATTACGTTATTGATGTATATGAGGGTTACACGGAGACCTAGAGGCCAACTCGCCAGGAATGTTGTCAAATATTACCGCCGAGAATAGGTTCGGTTAGGTTCGGCTATATTACGTTAATGATGTATATAAAGGTCCCAGGGAGACGTAGATGCCAACTCGCCAGAAATGTTGTCAAATATTACCGCCGAGATGATAGGTGGGGTTAGGTTACGTTATATTACGTTATTGATGTATATGAGGTTTACACGGAGACGTAGAGGCCAACTCGCCAGGAATGTTGTCAAATATTACCGCCGAGATGTTAAGTTGGGTTAGGTTAGGTTATATTACGTTAATGATGTATATAAAGTTCCCAGGGAGACGTAGATGCCAACTCGCCAGGAATGTTGTCACATATTACCGCCGAGATGATAGGTTGGGTTAGGTTACGTTATATTACGTTATTGATGTATATGAAGGTCAAACGGAGACGTAGAGGCCAACTCGCCAGGAATGTTGTTAAATATTACCGCCGAGATGTTAGGTTTGGTTAGGTTAGGTTATATTACGTTAATGATGTATATAAAGGTCCCAGGGAGACGTAGATGCCAACTCGCCAGGAATGTTGTCAAATATTACCGCCGAGATGATAGGTTGGGTTAGGTTACGTTATATTACGTTATTGATGTATATGAGGGTTACACGGAGACGTAGAGGCCAACTCGCCAGGAATGTTGTCAAATATTACCGCCGAGATGATAGGTTGGGTTAGGTTAGGCTATATTACGTTAATGATGTATATAAAGGTCCCAGGGAGACGTAGATGCCAACTCGCCAGGAATGTTGTCAAATATTACCGTCGAGATGATAGGTGGGGTTAGGTTACGTTATATTACGTTATTGATGTATATGAGGGTTACACGGAGACGTAGAGGCCAACTCGCCAGGAATGTTGTCAAATATTACCGCCGAGATGATAGGTTGGGTTATGTTAGGCTATATTACGTTAATGATGTATATAAAGGTCCCAGGGAGACGTAGATGCCAACTCGCCAGGAATGTTGTCAAATATTACCGCCGAGATGATAGGTGGGGTTAGGTTACGTTATATTACGTTATTGATGTATATAAAGGTCCCAGGGGGACGCAGATGCCAACTCGCCAGGAATATTGACAAATATTACCACCGAGATGTTAGGTTGGGTTAGGTTAGGTTATATTACGTTATTGATGTATATGAAGGTCAAACGGAGACGTAGATGCCAACTCGCCAGGAATGTTGTCAAATATTACCGCCGAGATGTTAAGTTGGGTTAGGTTAGGTTATATTACGTTAATGATGTATATAAAGGTTCCAGGGAGACGTAGATGCCAACTCGCCAGGAATGTTGTCAAATATTACCGCCGAGATGTTAGTTTGTGTTAGGTTAGGTTATATTACGTTAATGATGTATATAAAGGTCCCAGGGGGACGCAGATGCCAACTCGCCAGGAATATTGACAAATATTACCACCGAGATGTTAGGTTGGGTTAGGTTAGGTTATATTACGTTATTGATGTATATGAAGGTCAAACGGAGACGTAGATGCCAACTCGCCAGGAATGTTGTCAAATATTACCGCCGAGATGTTAGTTTGGGTTAGGTTAGGTTATATTACATTAATGATATATGTAAAGGTCCCAGGGAGACGTAGATGCCAACTCGCCAGGAATGTTGTCAAATATTACCGCCGAGACGTTAGGTTTGGTTAGGTTAGGTTATATTACGATAATGATGTATATATAGGTCCTAGGGAGGCGTACATGCCAACTCGCCAGGAATGTTGTCAAATATTACCGCCGAGATGATAGGTTGGGTTAGGTTACGTTATATTACGTTATTGATGTATATGAGGGTTACACGGAGACCTAGAGGCCAACTCGCCAGGAATGTTGTCAAATATTACCGCCGAGAATAGGTTCGGTTAGGTTCGGCTATATTACGTTAATGATGTATATAAAGGTCCCAGGGAGACGTAGATGCCAACTCGCCAGAAATGTTGTCAAATATTACCGCCGAGATGATAGGTGGGGTTAGGTTACGTTATATTACGTTATTGATGTATATGAGGTTTACACGGAGACGTAGAGGCCAACTCGCCAGGAATGTTGTCAAATATTACCGCCGAGATGTTAAGTTGGGTTAGGTTAGGTTATATTACGTTAATGATGTATATAAAGTTCCCAGGGAGACGTAGATGCCAACTCGCCAGGAATGTTGTCACATATTACCGCCGAGATGATAGGTTGGGTTAGGTTACGTTATATTACGTTATTGATGTATATGAAGGTCAAACGGAGACGTAGAGGCCAACTCGCCAGGAATGTTGTTAAATATTACCGCCGAGATGTTAGGTTTGGTTAGGTTAGGTTATATTACGTTAATGATGTATATAAAGGTCCCAGGGAGACGTAGATGCCAACTCGCCAGGAATGTTGTCAAATATTACCGCCGAGATGATAGGTTGGGTTAGGTTACGTTATATTACGTTATTGATGTATATGAGGGTTACACGGAGACGTAGAGGCCAACTCGCCAGGAATGTTGTCAAATATTACCGCCGAGATGATAGGTTGGGTTAGGTTAGGCTATATTACGTTAATGATGTATATAAAGGTCCCAGGGAGACGTAGATGCCAACTCGCCAGGAATGTTGTCAAATATTACCGTCGAGATGATAGGTGGGGTTAGGTTACGTTATATTACGTTATTGATGTATATGAGGGTTACACGGAGACGTAGAGGCCAACTCGCCAGGAATGTTGTCAAATCTTACCGCCGAGATGTTAAGTTGAGTTAGGTTAGGTTATATTACGTTAATGATGTATATAAAGGTTCCAGGGAGACGTAGATGCCAACTCGCCAGGAATGTTGTCAAATATTACCGCCGAGATGTTAGTTTGTGTTAGGTTAGGTTATATTACGTTAATGATGTATATAAAGGTCCCAGGGGGACGCAGATGCCAACTCGCCAGGAATATTGACAAATATTACCACCGAGATGTTAGGTTGGGTTAGGTTAGGTTATATTACGTTATTGATGTATATGAAGGTCAAACGGAGACGTAGATGCCAACTCGCCAGGAATGTTGTCAAATATTACCGCCGAGATGTTAGTTTGGGTTAGGTTAGGTTATATTACATTAATGATATATGTAAAGGTCCCAGGGAGACGTAGATGCCAACTCGCCAGGAATGTTGTCAAATATTACCGCCGAGATGTTAAGTTGGGTTAGGTTAGGTTATATTACGTTAATGATGTATATAAAGTTCCCAGGGAGACGTAGATGCCAACTCGCCAGGAATGTTGTCACATATTACCGCCGAGATGATAGGTTGGGTTAGGTTACGTTATATTACGTTATTGATGTATATGAAGGTCAAACGGAGACGTAGAGGCCAACTCGCCAGGAATGTTGTTAAATATTACCGCCGAGATGTTAGGTTTGGTTAGGTTAGGTTATATTACGTTAATGACGTATATAAAGGTCCCAGGGAGACGTAGATGCCAACTCGCCAGGAATGTTGTCAAATATTACCGCCGAGATGATAGGTTGGGTTAGGTTACGTTATATTACGTTATTGATGTATATGAGGGTTACACGGAGACGTAGAGGCCAACTCGCCAGGAATGTTGTCAAATATTACCGCCGAGATGATAGGTTGGGTTAGGTTAGGCTATATTACGTTAATGATGTATATAAAGGTCCCAGGGAGACGTAGATGCCAACTCGCCAGGAATGTTGTCAAATATTACCGCCGAGATGATAGGTTGGGTTAGGTTACGTTATATTACGTTATTGATGTATATGAGGGTTACACGGAGACGTAGAGGCCAACTCGCCAGGAATGTTGTCAAATAACACCGCCGAGATGATAGGTTGGGTTAGGTTACGTTATATTACGATATTGATGTATATGAGGGTTACACGGAGACGTAGAGACCAACTCGCCAGGAATGTTGACAAATATTACCACAGAGATGTTAGGTTGGGTTAGGTTAGGTTATATTACGTTATTGATGTATATGAAGGTCAAACGGAGACGTAGATGCCAACTCGCCAGGAATGTTGTCAAATATTACCGCCGAGATGTTAGTTTGGGTTAGGTTAGGTTATATTACATTAATGATATATGTAAAGGTCCCAGGGAGACGTAGATGCCAACTCGCCAGGAATGTTGTCAAATATTACCGCCGAGACGTTAGGTTTGGTTAGGTTAGGTTATATTACGATAATGATGTATATATAGGTCCTAGGGAGGCGTACATGCCAACTCGCCAGGAATGTTGTCAAATATTACCGCCGACATGATAGGTTGGGTTAGGTTACGTTATATTACGTTATTGATGTATATGAGGGTTACACGGAGACCTAGAGGCCAACTCGCCAGAAATGTTGTCAAATATTACCGCCGAGATGATAGGTGGGGTTAGGTTACGTTATATTACGTTATTGATGTATATGAGGTTTACACGGAGACGTAGAGGCCAACTCGCCAGGAATGTTGTCAAGTATTACCGCCGAGATGTTAAGTTGGGTTAGGTTAGGTTATATTACGTTAATGATGTATATAAAGTTCCCAGGGAGACGTAGATGCCAACTCGCCAGGAATGTTGTCACATATTACCGCCGAGATGATAGGTTGGGTTAGGTTACGTTATATTACGTTATTGATGTATATGAAGGTCAAACGGAGACGTAGAGGCCAACTCACCAGGAATGTTGTTAAATATTACCGCCGAGATGTTAGGTTTGGTTAGGTTAGGTTATATTACGTTAATGATGTATATAAAGGTCCCAGGGAGACGTAGATGCCAACTCGCCAGGAATGTTGTCAAATATTACCGCCGAGATGATAGGTGGGGTTAGGTTACGTTATATTACGTTATTGATGTATATGAGGGTAACACGGAGACGTAGAGGCCAACTCGCCAGGAATGTTGTCAAATATTACCGCCGAGATGTTAAGTTGGGTTAGGTTAGGTTATATTACGTTAATGATGTATATAAAGGTCCCTGGCAGACGTAGATGCCAACTCGCCAGGAATGTTGTCAAATATTACCGCCGAGATGATAGGTTGGGTTAGGTTAGGTTATATTACGTTATTGATGTATATGAAGGTCAAACGGAGACGTAGAGGCGAACTCGCCAGGAATGTTGTTAAATATTACCGCCGAGATGTTAGGTTTGGTTAGGTTAGGTTATATTACGTTAGTGATGTATATAAAGTTCCCAGGGAGACGTAGATGCCAACTCGCCAGGAATGCTGTCAAATATTACCGCCGAGATGATAGGTTGGGTTAGGTTACGTTATATTACGTTATTGATGTATATGAGGGTTACACGGAGACGTAGAGGCCAACTCGCCAGGAATGTTGTCAAATATTACCGCCGAAATGTTGGGTTGGGTTAGGTTAGGTTATATTACGTTAATGATGTATATAAAGGTCCTAGGGAGACGTACATGCCAACTCGCCAGGAATGTTGTCAAATATTACCGCCGAGATGATAGGTTGGGTTAGGTTATGTTATATTACGTTATTGATGTATATGAGGGTTACACGGAGACGTAGAGGCCAACTCGCCAGGAATGTTGTCAAATAACACCGCCGAGATGATAGGTTGGGTTAGGTTACGTTATATTACGATATTGATGTATATGAGGGTTACACGGAGACGTAGAGACCAACTCGCCAGGAATGTTGACAAATATTACCACCGAGATGTTAGGTTGGGTTAGGTTAGGTTATATTACGTTATTGATGTATATGAAGGTCAAACGGAGACGTAGATGCCAACTCGCCAGGAATGTTGTCAAATATTACCGCCGAGATGTTAGTTTGGGTTAGGTTAGGTTATATTACATTAATGATATATATAAAGGTCCCAGGGAGACGTAGATGCCAACTCGCCAGGAATGTTGTCAAATATTACCGCCGAGACGTTAGGTTTGGTTAGGTTAGGTTATATTACGTTAATGATGTATATAAAGGTCCCAGGGAGACGTAGATGCCAACTCGCCAGGAATGTTGTCCAATATTACCGCCGAGATGATAGGTTGGGTTAGGTTACGTTATATTACGTTATTGATGTATATGAGGGTTACACGGAGACGTAGAGGCCAACTCACCAGGAATGTTGTCAAATATTACCGCCGAGATGATAGGTTGGGTTAGGTTAGGCTATATTACGTTAATGATGTATATAAAAGTCCCAGGGAGACGTAGATGCCAACTCGCCAGGAATGTTGTCAAATATTACCGCCGAGATGATAGGTGGGGTTAGGTTACGTTATATTACGTTATTGATGTATATGAGGGTTACACGGAGACGTAGAGGCCAACTCGCCAGGAATGTTGTCAAATCTTACCGCCGAGATGTTAAGTTGAGTTAGGTTAGGTTATATTACGTTAATGATGTATATAAAGGTTCCAGGGAGACGTAGATGCCAACTCGCCAGGAATGTTGTCAAATATTACCGCCGAGATGTTAGTTTGTGTTAGGTTAGGTTATATTACGTTAATGATGTATATAAAGGTCCCAGGGGGACGCAGATGCCAACTCGCCAGGAATATTGACAAATATTACCACCGAGATGTTAGGTTGGGTTAGGTTAGGTTATATTACGTTATTGATGTATATGAAGGTCAAACGGAGACGTAGATGCCAACTCGCCAGGAATGTTGTCAAATATTACCGCCGAGATGTTAGTTTGGGTTAGGTTAGGTTATATTACATTAATGATATATGTAAAGGTCCCAGGGAGACGTAGATGCCAACTCGCCAGGAATGTTGTCAAATATTACCGCCGAGACGTTAGGTTTGGTTAGGTTAGGTTATATTACGATAATGATGTATATATAGGTCCTAGGGAGGCGTACATGCCAACTCGCCAGGAATGTTGTCAAATATTACCGCCGAGATGATAGGTTGGGTTAGGTTACGTTATATTACGTTATTGATGTATATGAGGGTTACACGGAGACCTAGAGGCCAACTCGCCAGGAATGTTGTCAAATATTACCGCCGAGAATAGGTTCGGTTAGGTTCGGCTATATTACGTTAATGATGTATATAAAGGTCCCAGGGAGACGTAGATGCCAACTCGCCAGAAATGTTGTCAAATATTACCGCCGAGATGATAGGTGGGGTTAGGTTACGTTATATTACGTTATTGATGTATATGAGGTTTACACGGAGACGTAGAGGCCAACTCGCCAGGAATGTTGTCAAATATTACCGCCGAGATGTTAAGTTCGGTTAGGTTAGGTTATATTACGTTAATGATGTATATAAAGTTCCCAGGGAGACGTAGATGCCAACTCGCCAGGAATGTTGTCACATATTACCGCCGAGATGATAGGTTGGGTTAGGTTACGTTATATTACGTTATTGATGTATATGAAGGTCAAACGTAGACGTAGAGGCCAACTCGCCAGGAATGTTGTTAAATATTACCGCCGAGATGTTAGGTTTGGTTAGGTTAGGTTATATTACGTTAATGATGTATATAAAGGTCCACGGAGACGTAGATGCCAACTCGCCAGGAATGTTGTCAAATATTACCGCCGAGATGATAGGTTGGGTTAGGTTACGTTATATTACGTTATTGATGTATATGAGGGTTACACGGAGACGTAGAGGCCAACTCGCCAGGAATGTTGTCAAATATTACCGCCGAAATGTTGGGTTGGGTTAGGTTAGGTTATATTACGCTAATGATGTATATAAAGGTCCTAGGGAGACGTACATGCCAACTCGCCAGGAATGTTGTCAAATATTACCGCCGAGACGTTAGGTTTGGTTAGGTTAGGTTATATTACGATAATGATGTATATATAGGTCCTAGGGAGGCGTACATGCCAACTCGCCAGGAATGTTGTCAAATATTACCGCCGAAATGTTGGGTTGGGTTAGGTTAGGTTATATTACTTTAATGATGTATATAAAGGTCCTAGGGAGACGTACATGCCAACTCGCCAGGAATGTTGTCAAATATTACCGCCGAGATGATAGGTTGGGTTAGGTTACGTTATATTACGTTATTGATGTATATGAGGGTTACACGGAGACGTAGAGACCAACTCGCCAGGAATGTTGACAAATATTACCACAGAGATGTTAGGTTGGGTTAGGTTAGGTTATATTACGTTATTGATGTATATGAAGGTCAAACGGAGACGTAGATGCCAACTCGCCAGGAATGTTGTCAAATATTACCGCCGAGATGTTAGTTTGGGTTAGGTTAGGTTATATTACATTAATGATATATGTAAAGGTCCCAGGGAGACGTAGATGCCAACTCGCCAGGAATGTTGTCAAATATTACCGCCGAGATGATAGGTGGGGTTAGGTTACGTTATATTACGTTATTGATGTATATGAGGGTTACACTGAGACGTAGAGGCCAACTCGCCAGGAATGTTGTCAAATCTTACCGCCGAGATGTTAGGTTGGGTTAGGTTAGGTTATATTACGTTATTGATGTATATGAAGGTCAAACGGAGACGTAGATGCCAACTCGCCAGGAATGTTGTCAAATATTACCGCCGAGATGATAGGTTGGGTTAGGTTACGTTATATTACGTTATTGATGTATATGAAGGTCAAACGGAGACGTAGAGGCGAACTCGCCAGGAATGTTGTTAAATATTACCGCCGAGATGTTAGGTTTGGTTAGGTTAGGTTATATTACGTTAATGATGTATATAAAGTTCCCAGGGAGACGTAGATGCCAACTCGCCAGGAATGCTGTCAAATATTACCGCCGAGATGATAGGTTGGGTTAGGTTACGTTATATTACGTTATTGATGTATATGAGGGTTACACGGAGACGTAGAGGCCAACTCGCCAGGAATGTTGTCAAATATTACCGCCGAAATGTTGGGTTGGGTTAGGTTAGGTTATATTACGCTAATGATGTATATAAAGGTCCTAGGGAGACGTACATGCCAACTCGCCAGGAATGTTGTCAAATATTACCGCCGAGACGTTAGGTTTGGTTAGGTTAGGTTATATTACGATAATGATGTATATATAGGTCCTAGGGAGGCGTACATGCCAACTCGCCAGGAATGTTGTCAAATATTACCGCCGAAATGTTGGGTTGGGTTAGGTTAGGTTATATTACTTTAATGATGTATATAAAGGTCCTAGGGAGACGTACATGCCAACTCGCCAGGAATGTTGTCAAATATTACCGCCGAGATGATAGGTTGGGTTAGGTTACGTTATATTACGTTATTGATGTATATGAGGGTTACACGGAGACGTAGAGACCAACTCGCCAGGAATGTTGACAAATATTACCACAGAGATGTTAGGTTGGGTTAGGTTAGGTTATATTACGTTATTGATGTATATGAAGGTCAAACGGAGACGTAGATGCCAACTCGCCAGGAATGTTGTCAAATATTACCGCCGAGATGTTAGTTTGGGTTAGGTTAGGTTATATTACATTAATGATATATGTAAAGGTCCCAGGGAGACGTAGATGCCAACTCGCCAGGAATGTTGTCAAATATTACCGCCGAGACGTTAGGTTTGGTTAGGTTAGGTTATATTACGATAATGATGTATATATAGGTGCTAGGGAGGCGTACATGCCAACTCGCCAGGAATGTTGTCAAATATTACCGCCGAGATGATAGGTTGGGTTAGGTTACGTTATATTACGTTATTGATGTATATGAGGGTTACACGGAGACCTAGAGGCCAACTCGCCAGGAATGTTGTCAAATATTACCGCCGAGAATAGGTTCGGTTAGGTTCGGCTATATTACGTTAATGATGTATATAAAGGTCCCAGGGAGACGTAGATGCCAACTCGCCAGAAATGTTGTCAAATATTACCGCCGAGATGATAGGTGGGGTTAGGTTACGTTATATTACGTTATTGATGTATATGAGGTTTACACGGAGACGTAGAGGCCAACTCGCCAGGAATGTTGTCAAATATTACCGCCGAGATGTTAAGTTGGGTTAGGTTAGGTTATATTACGTTAATGATGTATATAAAGTTCCCAGGGAGACGTAGATGCCAACTCGCCAGGAATGTTGTCACATATTACCGCCGAGATGATAGGTTGGGTTAGGTTACGTTATATTACGTTATTGATGTATATGAAGGTCAAACGGAGACGTAGAGGCCAACTCGCCAGGAATGTTGTTAAATATTACCGCCGAGATGTTAGGTTTGGTTAGGTTAGGTTATATTACATTAATGATATATATAAAGGTCCCAGGGAGACGTAGATGCCAACTCGCCAGGAATGTTGTCAAATATTACCGCCGAGACGTTAGGTTTGGTTAGGTTAGGTTATATTACGTTAATGATGTATATAAAGGTCCCAGGGAGACGTAGATGCCAACTCGCCAGGAATGTTGTCCAATATTACCGCCGAGATGATAGGTTGGGTTAGGTTACGTTATATTACGTTATTGATGTATATGAGGGTTACACGGAGACGTAGAGGCCAACTCACCAGGAATGTTGTCAAATATTACCGCCGAGATGATAGGTTGGGTTAGGTTAGGCTATATTACGTTAATGATGTATATAAAAGTCCCAGGGAGACGTAGATGCCAACTCGCCAGGAATGTTGTCAAATATTACCGCCGAGATGATAGGTGGGGTTAGGTTACGTTATATTACGTTATTGATGTATATGAGGGTTACACGGAGACGTAGAGGCCAACTCGCCAGGAATGTTGTCAAATCTTACCGCCGAGATGTTAAGTTGAGTTAGGTTAGGTTATATTACGTTAATGATGTATATAAAGGTTCCAGGGAGGCGTACATGCCAACTCGCCAGGAATGTTGTCAAATATTACCGCCGAGATGATAGGTTGGGTTAGGTTACGTTATATTACGTTATTGATGTATATGAGGGTTACACGGAGACCTAGAGGCCAACTCGCCAGGAATGTTGTCAAATATTACCGCCGAGAATAGGTTCGGTTAGGTTCGGCTATATTACGTTAATGATGTATATAAAGGTCCCAGGGAGACGTAGATGCCAACTCGCCAGAAATGTTGTCAAATATTACCGCCGAGATGATAGGTGGGGTTAGGTTACGTTATATTACGTTATTGATGTATATGAGGTTTACACGGAGACGTAGAGGCCAACTCGCCAGGAATGTTGTCAAATATTACCGCCGAGATGTTAAGTTCGGTTAGGTTAGGTTATATTACGTTAATGATGTATATAAAGTTCCCAGGGAGACGTAGATGCCAACTCGCCAGGAATGTTGTCACATATTACCGCCGAGATGATAGGTTGGGTTAGGTTACGTTATATTACGTTATTGATGTATATGAAGGTCAAACGTAGACGTAGAGGCCAACTCGCCAGGAATGTTGTTAAATATTACCGCCGAGATGTTAGGTTTGGTTAGGTTAGGTTATATTACGTTAATGATGTATATAAAGGTCCACGGAGACGTAGATGCCAACTCGCCAGGAATGTTGTCAAATATTACCGCCGAGATGATAGGTTGGGTTAGGTTACGTTATATTACGTTATTGATGTATATGAGGGTTACACGGAGACGTAGAGGCCAACTCGGCAGGAATGTTGTCAAATATTACCGCCGAGATGATAGGTTGGGTTAGGTTAGGCTATATTACGTTAATGATGTATATAAAGGTCCCAGGGAGACGTAGATGCCAACTCGCCAGGAATGTTGTCAAATATTACCGTCGAGATGATAGGTGGGGTTAGGTTACGTTATATTACGTTATTGATGTATATGAGGGTTACACGGAGACGTAGAGGCCAACTCGCCAGGAATGTTGTCAAATATTACCGCCGAGATGATAGGTTGGGTTATGTTAGGCTATATTACGTTAATGATGTATATAAAGGTCCCAGGGAGACGTAGATGCCAACTCGCCAGGAATGTTGTCAAATATTACCGCCGAGATGATAGGTGGGGTTAGGTTACGTTATATTACGTTATTGATGTATATGAGGGTTACACGGAGACGTAGAGGCCAACTCGCCAGGAATGTTGTCAAATATTACCGCCGAGATGTTAGTTTGTGTTAGGTTAGGTTATATTACGTTAATGATGTATATAAAGGTCCCAGGGGGACGCAGATGCCAACTCGCCAGGAATATTGAAAAATATTACCACCGAGATGTTAGGTTGGGTTAGGTTACGTTATATTACGTTATTGACGTATATGAGGATTACACGGAGACGTAGAGGCCAACTCGCCAGGAATGTTGTCAAATATTACCGCCGAGATGTTAAGATGGGTTAGGTTAGGTTATATTACGTTAATGATGTATATAAAGGTCCCAGGGAGACGTAGATGCCAACTCGCCAGGAATGTTGTCAAATATTACCGCCGAGATGATAGGTTGGGTTAGGTTACGTTATATTACGTTATTGATGTATATGAGGGTTACACGGAGACCTAGAGGCCAACTCGCCAGGAATGTTGTCAAATATTACCGCCGAGAATAGGTTCGGTTAGGTTCGGCTATATTACGTTAATGATGTATATAAAGGTCCCAGGGACACGTAGATGCCAACTCGCCAGAAATGTTGTCAAATATTACCGCCGAGATGATAGGTGGGGTTAGGTTACGTTATATTACGTTATTGATGTATATGAGGTTTACACGGAGACGTAGAGGCCAACTCGCCAGGAATGTTGTCAAGTATTACCGCCGAGATGTTAAGTTGGGTTAGGTTAGGTTATATTACGTTAATGATGTATATAAAGTTCCCAGGGAGACGTAGATGCCAACTCGACAGGAATGTTGTCACATATTACCGCCGAGATAATAGGTTGGGTTAGGTTACGTTATATTACGTTATTGATGTATATGAAGGTCAAACGGAGACGTAGAGGCCAACTCGCCAGGAATGTTGTTAAATATTACCGCCGAGATGTTAGGTTTGGTTAGGTTAGGTTATATTACGTTAATGATGTATATAAAGTTCCCAGGGAGACGTAGATGCCAACTCGCCAGGAATGCTGTCAAATATTACCGCCGAGATGATAGGTTGGGTTAGGTTACGTTATATTACGTTATTGATGTATATGAGGGTTACACGGAGACGTAGAGGCTCAACTCGCCAGGAATGTTGTCAAATATTACCGCCGAAATGTTGGGTTGGGTTAGGTTAGGTTATATTACGTTAATGATGTATATAAAGGTCCTAGGGAGACGTACATGCCAACTCGCCAGGAATGTTGTCAAATATTACCGCCGAGATGATAGGTTGGGTTAGGTTACGTTATATTACGTTATTGATGTATATGAGGGTTACACGGAGACGTAGAGGCCAACTCGCCAGGAATGTTGTCAAATAACACCGCCGAGATGATAGGTTGGGTTAGGTTACGTTATATTACGATATTGATGTATATGAGGGTTACACGGAGACGTAGAGACCAACTCGCCAGGAATGTTGACAAATATTACCACCGAGATGTTAGGTTGGGTTAGGTTAGGTTATATTACGTTATTGATGTATATGAAGGTCAAACGGAGACGTAGATGCCAACTCGCCAGGAATGTTGTCAAATATTACCGCCGAGATGTTAGTTTGGGTTAGGTTAGTTTATATTACATTAATGATATATATAAAGGTCCCAGGGAGACGTAGATGCCAACTCGCCAGGAATGTTGTCAAATATTACCGCCGAGACGTTAGGTTTGGTTAGGTTAGGTTATATTACGTTAATGATGTATATAAAGGTCCCAGGGAGACGTAGATGCCAACTCGCCAGGAATGTTGTCCAATATTACCGCCGAGATGATAGGTTGGGTTAGGTTACGTTATATTACGTTAATGATGTATATAAAGGTTCCAGGGAGACGTAGATGCCAACTCGCCAGGAATGTTGTCAAATATTACCGCCGAGATGTTAGTTTGTGTTAGGTTAGGTTATATTACGTTAATGATGTATATAAAGGTCCCAGGGGGACGCAGATGCCAACTCGCCAGGAATATTGACAAATATTACCACCGAGATGTTAGGTTGGGTTAGGTTAGGTTATATTACGTTATTGATGTATATGAAGGTCAAACGGAGACGTAGATGCCAACTCGCCAGGAATGTTGTCAAATATTACCGCCGAGATGTTAGTTTGGGTTAGGTTAGGTTATATTACATTAATGATATATGTAAAGGTCCCAGGGAGACGTAGATGCCAACTCGCCAGGAATGTTGTCAAATATTACCGCCGAGACGTTAGGTTTGGTTAGGTTAGGTTATATTACGTTATTGATGTATATGAGGGTTACACGGAGACGTAGAGGCCAACTCGCCAGGAATGTTGTCAAATATTACCGCCGAAATGTTGGGTTGGGTTAGGTTAGGTTATATTACGCTAATGATGTATATAAAGGTCCTAGGGAGACGTACATGCCAACTCGCCAGGAATGTTGTCAAATATTACCGCCGAGACGTTAGGTTTGGTTAGGTTAGGTTATATTACGATAATGATGTATATATAGGTCCTAGGGAGGCGTACATGCCAACTCGCCAGGAATGTTGTCAAATATTACCGCCGAAATGTTGGGTTGGGTTAGGTTAGGTTATATTACTTTAATGATGTATATAAAGGTCCTAGGGAGACGTACATGCCAACTCGCCAGGAATGTTGTCAAATATTACCGCCGAGATGATAGGTTGGGTTAGGTTACGTTATATTACGTTATTGATGTATATGAGGGTTACACGGAGACGTAGAGACCAACTCGCCAGGAATGTTGACAAATATTACCGCCGAGATGATAGGTTGGGTTAGGTTACGTTATATTACGTTATTGATGTATATGAAGGTCAAACGGAGACGTAGAGGCGAACTCGCCAGGAATGTTGTTAAATATTACCGCCGAGATGTTAGGTTTGGTTAGGTTAGGTTATATTACGTTAATGATGTATATAAAGTTCCCAGGGAGACGTAGATGCCAACTCGCCAGGAATGCTGTCAAATATTACCGCCGAGATGATAGGTTGGGTTAGGTTACGTTATATTACGTTATTGATGTATATGAGGGTTACACGGAGACGTAGAGGCCAACTCGCCAGGAATGTTGTCAAATATTACCGCCGAAATGTTGGGTTGGGTTAGGTTAGGTTATATTACGCTAATGATGTATATAAAGGTCCTAGGGAGACGTACATGCCAACTCGCCAGGAATGTTGTCAAATATTACCGCCGAGACGTTAGGTTTGGTTAGGTTAGGTTATATTACGATAATGATGTATATATAGGTCCTAGGGAGGCGTACATGCCAACTCGCCAGGAATGTTGTCAAATATTACCGCCGAAATGTTGGGTTGGGTTAGGTTAGGTTATATTACTTTAATGATGTATATAAAGGTCCTAGGGAGACGTACATGCCATCTCGCCAGGAATGTTGTCAAATATTACCGCCGAGATGATAGGTTGGGTTAGGTTACGTTATATTACGTTATTGATGTGTATGAGGGTTACACGGAGACGTAGAGACCAACTCGCCAGGAATGTTGACAAATATTACCACAGAGATGTTAGGTTGGGTTAGGTTAGGTTATATTACGTTATTGATGTATATGAAGGTCAAACGGAGACGTAGATGCCAACTCGCCAGGAATGTTGTCAAATATTACCGCCGAGATGTTAGTTTGGGTTAGGTTAGGTTATATTACATTAATGATATATGTAAAGGTCCCAGGGAGACGTAGATGCCAACTCGCCAGGAATGTTGTCAAATATTACCGCCGAGACGTTAGGTTTGGTTAGGTTAGGTTATATTACGATAATGATGTATATATAGGTGCTAGGGAGGCGTACATGCCAACTCGCCAGGAATGTTGTCAAATATTACCGCCGAGATGATAGGTTGGGTTAGGTTACGTTATATTACGTTATTGATGTATATGAGGGTTACACGGAGACCTAGAGGCCAACTCGCCAGGAATGTTGTCAAATATTACCGCCGAGAATAGGTTCGGTTAGGTTCGGCTATATTACGTTAATGATGTATATAAAGGTCCCAGGGAGACGTAGATGCCAACTCGCCAGAAATGTTGTCAAATATTACCGCCGAGATGATAGGTGGGGTTAGGTTACGTTATATTACGTTATTGATGTATATGAGGTTTACACGGAGACGTAGAGGCCAACTCGCCAGGAATGTTGTCAAATATTACCGCCGAGATGTTAAGTTGGGTTAGGTTAGGTTATATTACGTTAATGATGTATATAAAGTTCCCAGGGAGACGTAGATGCCAACTCGCCAGGAATGTTGTCACATATTACCGCCGAGATGATAGGTTGGGTTAGGTTACGTTATATTACGTTATTGATGTATATGAAGGTCAAACGGAGACGTAGAGGCCAACTCGCCAGGAATGTTGTTAAATATTACCGCCGAGATGTTAGGTTTGGTTAGGTTAGGTTATATTACATTAATGATATATATAAAGGTCCCAGGGAGACGTAGATGCCAACTCGCCAGGAATGTTGTCAAATATTACCGCCGAGACGTTAGGTTTGGTTAGGTTAGGTTATATTACGTTAATGATGTATATAAAGGTCCCAGGGAGACGTAGATGCCAACTCGCCAGGAATGTTGTCCAATATTACCGCCGAGATGATAGGTTGGGTTAGGTTACGTTATATTACGTTATTGATGTATATGAGGGTTACACGGAGACGTAGAGGCCAACTCACCAGGAATGTTGTCAAATATTACCGCCGAGATGATAGGTTGGGTTAGGTTAGGCTATATTACGTTAATGATGTATATAAAAGTCCCAGGGAGACGTAGATGCCAACTCGCCAGGAATGTTGTCAAATATTACCGCCGAGATGATAGGTGGGGTTAGGTTACGTTATATTACGTTATTGATGTATATGAGGGTTACACGGAGACGTAGAGGCCAACTCGCCAGGAATGTTGTCAAATCTTACCGCCGAGATGTTAAGTTGAGTTAGGTTAGGTTATATTACGTTAATGATGTATATAAAGGTTCCAGGGAGGCGTACATGCCAACTCGCCAGGAATGTTGTCAAATATTACCGCCGAGATGATAGGTTGGGTTAGGTTACGTTATATTACGTTATTGATGTATATGAGGGTTACACGGAGACCTAGAGGCCAACTCGCCAGGAATGTTGTCAAATATTACCGCCGAGAATAGGTTCGGTTAGGTTCGGCTATATTACGTTAATGATGTATATAAAGGTCCCAGGGAGACGTAGATGCCAACTCGCCAGAAATGTTGTCAAATATTACCGCCGAGATGATAGGTGGGGTTAGGTTACGTTATATTACGTTATTGATGTATATGAGGTTTACACGGAGACATAGAGGCCAACTCGCCAGGAATGTTGTCAAATATTACCGCCGAGATGTTAAGTTCGGTTAGGTTAGGTTATATTACGTTAATGATGTATATAAAGTTCCCAGGGAGACGTAGATGCCAACTCGCCAGGAATGTTGTCAAATATTACCGCCGAGATGATAGGTGGGGTTAGGTTACGTTATATTACGTTATTGATGTATATGAGGGTCACACTGAGACGTAGAGGCCAACTCGCCAGGAATGTTGTTAAATCTTACCGCCGAGATGTTAGGTTGGGTTAGGTTAGGTTATATTACGTTATTGATGTATATGAAGGTCAAACGGAGACGTAGATGCCAACTCGCCAGGAATGTTGTCAAATATTACCGCCGAGATGATAGGTTGGGTTATGTTAGGCTATATTACGTTAATGATGTATATAAAGTTCCCAGGGAGACGTAGATGCCAACTCGCCAGGAATGCTGTCAAATATTACCGCCGAGATGATAGGTTGGGTTAGGTTACGTTATATTACGTTATTGATGTATATGAGGGTTACACGGAGACGTAGAGGCCAACTCGCCAGGAATGTTGTCAAATATTACCGCCGAAATGTTGGGTTGGGTTAGGTTAGGTTATATTACGCTAATGATGTATATAAAGGTCCTAGGGAGACGTACATGCCAACTCGCCAGGAATGTTGTCAAATATTACCGCCGAGACGTTAGGTTTGGTTAGGTTAGGTTATATTACGATAATGATGTATATATAGGTCCTAGGGAGGCGTACATGCCAACTCGCCAGGAATGTTGTCAAATATTACCGCCGAAATGTTGGGTTGGGTTAGGTTAGGTTATATTACTTTAATGATGTATATAAAGGTCCTAGGGAGACGTACATGCCAACTCGCCAGGAATGTTGTCAAATATTACCGCCGAGATGATAGGTTGGGTTAGGTTACGTTATATTACGTTATTGATGTATATGAGGGTTACACGGAGACGTAGAGACCAACTCGCCAGGAATGTTGACAAATATTACCACAGAGATGTTAGGTTGGGTTAGGTTAGGTTATATTACGTTATTGATGTATATGAAGGTCAAACGGAGACGTAGATGCCAACTCGCCAGGAATGTTGTCAAATATTACCGCCGAGATGTTAGTTTGGGTTAGGTTAGGTTATATTACATTAATGATATATGTAAAGGTCCCAGGGAGACGTAGATGCCAACTCGCCAGGAATGTTGTCAAATATTACCGCCGAGATGATAGGTGGGGTTAGGTTACGTTATATTACGTTATTGATGTATATGAGGGTTACACTGAGACGTAGAGGCCAACTCGCCAGGAATGTTGTCAAATCTTACCGCCGAGATGTTAGGTTGGGTTAGGTTAGGTTATATTACGTTATTGATGTATATGAAGGTCAAACGGAGACGTAGATGCCAACTCGCCAGGAATGTTGTCAAATATTACCGCCGAGATGATAGGTTGGGTTAGGTTACGTTATATTACGTTATTGATGTATATGAAGGTCAAACGGAGACGTAGAGGCGAACTCGCCAGGAATGTTGTTAAATATTACCGCCGAGATGTTAGGTTTGGTTAGGTTAGGTTATATTACGTTAATGATGTATATAAAGTTCCCAGGGAGACGTAGATGCCAACTCGCCAGGAATGCTGTCAAATATTACCGCCGAGATGATAGGTTGGGTTAGGTTACGTTATATTACGTTATTGATGTATATGAGGGTTACACGGAGACGTAGAGGCCAACTCGCCAGGAATGTTGTCAAATATTACCGCCGAAATGTTGGGTTGGGTTAGGTTAGGTTATATTACGCTAATGATGTATATAAAGGTCCTAGGGAGACGTACATGCCAACTCGCCAGGAATGTTGTCAAATATTACCGCCGAGACGTTAGGTTTGGTTAGGTTAGGTTATATTACGATAATGATGTATATATAGGTCCTAGGGAGGCGTACATGCCAACTCGCCAGGAATGTTGTCAAATATTACCGCCGAAATGTTGGGTTGGGTTAGGTTAGGTTATATTACTTTAATGATGTATATAAAGGTCCTAGGGAGACGTACATGCCAACTCGCCAGGAATGTTGTCAAATATTACCGCCGAGATGATAGGTTGGGTTAGGTTACGTTATATTACGTTATTGATGTATATGAGGGTTACACGGAGACGTAGAGACCAACTCGCCAGGAATGTTGACAAATATTACCACAGAGATGTTAGGTTGGGTTAGGTTAGGTTATATTACGTTATTGATGTATATGAAGGTCAAACGGAGACGTAGATGCCAACTCGCCAGGAATGTTGTCAAATATTACCGCCGAGATGTTAGTTTGGGTTAGGTTAGGTTATATTACATTAATGATATATGTAAAGGTCCCAGGGAGACGTAGATGCCAACTCGCCAGGAATGTTGTCAAATATTACCGCCGAGACGTTAGGTTTGGTTAGGTTAGGTTATATTACGATAATGATGTATATATAGGTGCTAGGGAGGCGTACATGCCAACTCGCCAGGAATGTTGTCAAATATTACCGCCGAGATGATAGGTTGGGTTAGGTTACGTTATATTACGTTATTGATGTATATGAGGGTTACACGGAGACCTAGAGGCCAACTCGCCAGGAATGTTGTCAAATATTACCGCCGAGAATAGGTTCGGTTAGGTTCGGCTATATTACGTTAATGATGTATATAAAGGTCCCAGGGAGACGTAGATGCCAACTCGCCAGAAATGTTGTCAAATATTACCGCCGAGATGATAGGTGGGGTTAGGTTACGTTATATTACGTTATTGATGTATATGAGGTTTACACGGAGACGTAGAGGCCAACTCGCCAGGAATGTTGTCAAATATTACCGCCGAGATGTTAAGTTGGGTTAGGTTAGGTTATATTACGTTAATGATGTATATAAAGTTCCCAGGGAGACGTAGATGCCAACTCGCCAGGAATGTTGTCACATATTACCGCCGAGATGATAGGTTGGGTTAGGTTACGTTATATTACGTTATTGATGTATATGAAGGTCAAACGGAGACGTAGAGGCCAACTCGCCAGGAATGTTGTTAAATATTACCGCCGAGATGTTAGGTTTGGTTAGGTTAGGTTATATTACATTAATGATATATATAAAGGTCCCAGGGAGACGTAGATGCCAACTCGCCAGGAATGTTGTCAAATATTACCGCCGAGACGTTAGGTTTGGTTAGGTTAGGTTATATTACGTTAATGATGTATATAAAGGTCCCAGGGAGACGTAGATGCCAACTCGCCAGGAATGTTGTCCAATATTACCGCCGAGATGATAGGTTGGGTTAGGTTACGTTATATTACGTTATTGATGTATATGAGGGTTACACGGAGACGTAGAGGCCAACTCACCAGGAATGTTGTCAAATATTACCGCCGAGATGATAGGTTGGGTTAGGTTAGGCTATATTACGTTAATGATGTATATAAAAGTCCCAGGGAGACGTAGATGCCAACTCGCCAGGAATGTTGTCAAATATTACCGCCGAGATGATAGGTGGGGTTAGGTTACGTTATATTACGTTATTGATGTATATGAGGGTTACACGGAGACGTAGAGGCCAACTCGCCAGGAATGTTGTCAAATCTTACCGCCGAGATGTTAAGTTGAGTTAGGTTAGGTTATATTACGTTAATGATGTATATAAAGGTTCCAGGGAGGCGTACATGCCAACTCGCCAGGAATGTTGTCAAATATTACCGCCGAGATGATAGGTTGGGTTAGGTTACGTTATATTACGTTATTGATGTATATGAGGGTTACACGGAGACCTAGAGGCCAACTCGCCAGGAATGTTGTCAAATATTACCGCCGAGAATAGGTTCGGTTAGGTTCGGCTATATTACGTTAATGATGTATATAAAGGTCCCAGGGAGACGTAGATGCCAACTCGCCAGAAATGTTGTCAAATATTACCGCCGAGATGATAGGTGGGGTTAGGTTACGTTATATTACGTTATTGATGTATATGAGGTTTACACGGAGACGTAGAGGCCAACTCGCCAGGAATGTTGTCAAATATTACCGCCGAGATGTTAAGTTCGGTTAGGTTAGGTTATATTACGTTAATGATGTATATAAAGTTCCCAGGGAGACGTAGATGCCAACTCGCCAGGAATGTTGTCACATATTACCGCCGAGATGATAGGTTGGGTTAGGTTACGTTATATTACGTTATTGATGTATATGAAGGTCAAACGTAGACGTAGAGGCCAACTCGCCAGGAATGTTGTTAAATATTACCGCCGAGATGTTAGGTTTGGTTAGGTTAGGTTATATTACGTTAATGATGTATATAAAGGTCCACGGAGACGTAGATGCCAACTCGCCAGGAATGTTGTCAAATATTACCGCCGAGATGATAGGTTGGGTTAGGTTACGTTATATTACGTTATTGATGTATATGAGGGTTACACGGAGACGTAGAGGCCAACTCGCCAGGAATGTTGTCAAATATTACCGCCGAAATGTTGGGTTGGGTTAGGTTAGGTTATATTACGCTAATGATGTATATAAAGGTCCTAGGGAGACGTACATGCCAACTCGCCAGGAATGTTGTCAAATATTACCGCCGAGACGTTAGGTTTGGTTAGGTTAGGTTATATTACGATAATGATGTATATATAGGTCCTAGGGAGGCGTACATGCCAACTCGCCAGGAATGTTGTCAAATATTACCGCCGAAATGTTGGGTTGGGTTAGGTTAGGTTATATTACTTTAATGATGTATATAAAGGTCCTAGGGAGACGTACATGCCAACTCGCCAGGAATGTTGTCAAATATTACCGCCGAGATGATAGGTTGGGTTAGGTTAGGTTATATTACGTTATTGATGTATATGAAGGTCAAACGGAGACGTAGATGCCAACTCGCCAGGAATGTTGTCAAATATTACCGCCGAGATGTTAGTTTGGGTTAGGTTAGGTTATATTACATTAATGATATATGTAAAGGTCCCAGGGAGACGTAGATGCCAACTCGCCAGGAATGTTGTCAAATATTACCGCCGAGACGTTAGGTTTGGTTAGGTTAGGTTATATTACGATAATGATGTATATATAGGTGCTAGGGAGGCGTACATGCCAACTCGCCAGGAATGTTGTCAAATATTACCGCCGAGATGATAGGTTGGGTTAGGTTACGTTATATTACGTTATTGATGTATATGAGGGTTACACGGAGACCTAGAGGCCAACTCGCCAGGAATGTTGTCAAATATTACCGCCGAGAATAGGTTCGGTTAGGTTCGGCTATATTACGTTAATGATGTATATAAAGGTCCCAGGGAGACGTAGATGCCAACTCGCCAGAAATGTTGTCAAATATTACCGCCGAGATGATAGGTGGGGTTAGGTTACGTTATATTACGTTATTGATGTATATGAGGTTTACACGGAGACGTAGAGGCCAACTCGCCAGGAATGTTGTCAAATATTACCGCCGAGATGTTAAGTTGGGTTAGGTTAGGTTATATTACGTTAATGATGTATATAAAGTTCCCAGGGAGACGTAGATGCCAACTCGCCAGGAATGTTGTCACATATTACCGCCGAGATGATAGGTTGGGTTAGGTTACGTTATATTACGTTATTGATGTATATGAAGGTCAAACGGAGACGTAGAGGCCAACTCGCCAGGAATGTTGTTAAATATTACCGCCGAGATGTTAGGTTTGGTTAGGTTAGGTTATATTACATTAATGATATATATAAAGGTCCCAGGGAGACGTAGATGCCAACTCGCCAGGAATGTTGTCAAATATTACCGCCGAGACGTTAGGTTTGGTTAGGTTAGGTTATATTACGTTAATGATGTATATAAAGGTCCCAGGGAGACGTAGATGCCAACTCGCCAGGAATGTTGTCCAATATTACCGCCGAGATGATAGGTTGGGTTAGGTTACGTTATATTACGTTATTGATGTATATGAGGGTTACACGGAGACGTAGAGGCCAACTCACCAGGAATGTTGTCAAATATTACCGCCGAGATGATAGGTTGGGTTAGGTTAGGCTATATTACGTTAATGATGTATATAAAAGTCCCAGGGAGACGTAGATGCCAACTCGCCAGGAATGTTGTCAAATATTACCGCCGAGATGATAGGTGGGGTTAGGTTACGTTATATTACGTTATTGATGTATATGAGGGTTACACGGAGACGTAGAGGCCAACTCGCCAGGAATGTTGTCAAATCTTACCGCCGAGATGTTAAGTTGAGTTAGGTTAGGTTATATTACGTTAATGATGTATATAAAGGTTCCAGGGAGGCGTACATGCCAACTCGCCAGGAATGTTGTCAAATATTACCGCCGAGATGATAGGTTGGGTTAGGTTACGTTATATTACGTTATTGATGTATATGAGGGTTACACGGAGACCTAGAGGCCAACTCGCCAGGAATGTTGTCAAATATTACCGCCGAGAATAGGTTCGGTTAGGTTCGGCTATATTACGTTAATGATGTATATAAAGGTCCCAGGGAGACGTAGATGCCAACTCGCCAGAAATGTTGTCAAATATTACCGCCGAGATGATAGGTGGGGTTAGGTTACGTTATATTACGTTATTGATGTATATGAGGTTTACACGGAGACGTAGAGGCCAACTCGCCAGGAATGTTGTCAAATATTACCGCCGAGATGTTAAGTTCGGTTAGGTTAGGTTATATTACGTTAATGATGTATATAAAGTTCCCAGGGAGACGTAGATGCCAACTCGCCAGGAATGTTGTCACATATTACCGCCGAGATGATAGGTTGGGTTAGGTTACGTTATATTACGTTATTGATGTATATGAAGGTCAAACGTAGACGTAGAGGCCAACTCGCCAGGAATGTTGTTAAATATTACCGCCGAGATGTTAGGTTTGGTTAGGTTAGGTTATATTACGTTAATGATGTATATAAAGGTCCACGGAGACGTAGATGCCAACTCGCCAGGAATGTTGTCAAATATTACCGCCGAGATGATAGGTTGGGTTAGGTTACGTTATATTACGTTATTGATGTATATGAGGGTTACACGGAGACGTAGAGGCCAACTCGCCAGGAATGTTGTCAAATATTACCGCCGAGATGATAGGTTGGGTTAGGTTAGGCTATATTACGTTAATGATGTATATAAAGGTCCCAGGGAGACGTAGATGCCAACTCGCCAGGAATGTTGTCAAATATTACCGTCGAGATGATAGGTGGGGTTAGGTTACGTTATATTACGTTATTGATGTATATGAGGGTTACACGGAGACGTAGAGGCCAACTCGCCAGGAATGTTGTCAAATATTACCGCCGAGATGATAGGTTGGGTTATGTTAGGCTATATTACGTTAATGATGTATATAAAGGTCCCAGGGAGACGTAGATGCCAACTCGCCAGGAATGTTGTCAAATATTACCGCCGAGATGATAGGTGGGGTTAGGTTACGTTATATTACGTTATTGATGTATATGAGGGTAACACGGAGACGTAGAGGCCAACTCGCCAGGAATGTTGTCAAATATTACCGCCGAGATGTTAAGTTGGGTTAGGTTAGGTTATATTACGTTAATGATGTATATAAAGCTCCCAGGGAGACGTAGATGCCAACTCGCCAGGAATGTTGTCAAATATTACCGCCGAGATGATAGGTGGGGTTAGGTTACGTTATATTACGTTATTGATGTATATAAAGGTCCCAGGGGGACGCAGATGCCAACTCGCCAGGAATATTGACAAATATTACCACCGAGATGTTAGGTTGGGTTAGGTTAGGTTATATTACGTTATTGATGTATATGAAGGTCAAACGGAGACGTAGATGCCAACTCGCCAGGAATGTTGTCAAATATTACCGCCGAGATGATAGGTTGGGTTAGGTTATGTTATATTACGTTATTGATGTATATGAGGGTTACACGGAGACGTAGATGCCAACTCGCCAGGAATGTTGTCAAATATTACCGCCGAAATGATAGGTGGGGTTAGGTTACGTTATATTACGTTATTGATGTATATGAGCGTTACACGGAGACGTAGAGGCCAACTCGCCAGGAATGTTGTCAAATCTTACCGCCGAGATGTTAAGTTGGGTTAGGTTAGGTTATATTACGTTAATGATGTATATAAAGGTTCCAGGGAGACGTAGATGCCAACTCGCCAGGAATGTTGTCAAATATTACCGCCGAGATGATAGGTTGGGTTAGGTTACGTTATATTACGTTATTGATGTATATGAGGGTTACACGGAGACGTAGAGGCCAACTCGCCAGGAATGTTGTCAAATATTACCGCCGAGATGTTAGTTTGTGTTAGGTTAGGTTATATTACGTTAATGATGTATATAAAGGTCCCAGGGGGACGCAGATGCCAACTCGCCAGGAATATTGAAAAATATTACCACCGAGATGTTAGGTTGGGTTAGGTTAGGTTATATTACGTTATTGATGTATATGAAGGTCAAACGGAGACGTAGATGCCAACTCGCCAGGAATGTTGTCAAATATTACCGCTGAGGTGTTAGGTTGGGTTAGGTTAGGTTATATTACATTAATGATGTATATAAAGGTCCCGGGGAGACGTAGATGCCAACTCGCCCGGAATGTTGTCGAATATTACCGCCGAGATGATAGGTTGGGTTAGGTTACGTTATATTACGTTATTGATGCCTATGAGGGTTACACGGAGACGTAGAGGCCAACTCGCCAGGAATGTTGTCAAATATTACCGCCGAGATGATAGGTTGGGTTATGTTAGGCTATATTACGTTAATGATGTATATAAAGGTCCCAGGGAGACGTAGATGCCAACTCGCCAGGAATGTTGTCAAATATTACAGCCGAGATGATAGGTGGGGTTAGGTTACGTTATATTACGTTATTGACGTATATGAGGATTACACGGAGACGTAGAGGCCAACTCGCCAGGAATGTTGTCAAATATTACCGCCGAGATGTTAAGATGGGTTAGGTTAGGTTATATTACGTTAATGATGTATATAAAGGTCCCAGGGAGACGTAGATGCCAACTCGCCAGGAATGTTGTCAAATATTACCGCCGAGATGATAGGTTGGGTTAGGTTACGTTATATTACGTTATTGATGTATATGAGGGTTACACGGGGACGTAGAGGCCAACTCACCAGGAATGTTGTCAAATATTACCGCCGAGATGTTAGTTTGGGTTAGGTTAGGTTATATTACGTTAATGATGTATATAAAGGTCCCAGGGAGACGTAGATGCAAACTCGCCAGGAATGTTGTCAAATATTACCGCCGAGATGATAGGTTGGGTTAGGTTACGTTATATTACGTTATTGATGTATATGAGGGTTACACGGAGACGTAGAGGCCAACTCGCCAGGAATGTTGTCAAATATTACCGCCGAGATGTTAGTTTGTGTTAGGTTAGGTTATATTACGTTAATGATGTATATAAAGGTCCCAGGGGGACGTAGATGCCAACTCGCCAGGAATATTGACAAATATTACCACCGAGATGTTAGGTTGGGTTAGGTTAGGTTATATTACGTTATTGATGTATATGAAGGTCAAACGGAGACGTAGATGCCAACTCGCCAGGAATGTTGTCAAATATTACCGCTGAGATGTTAGGTTGGGTTAGGTTAGGTTATATTACATTAATGATGTATATAAAGGTCCCGGGGAGACGTAGATGCCAACTCGCCAGGAATGTTGTCGAATATTACCGCCGAGATGATAGGTTGGGTTAGGTTACGTTATATTACGTTATTGATGCATATGAGGGTTACACGGAGACGTAGAGGCCAACTCGCCAGGAATGTTGTCAAATATTACCGCCGAGATGATAGGTTGGGTTATGTTAGGCTATATTACGTTAATGATGTATATAAAGGTCCCAGGGAGACGTAGATGCCAACTCGCCAGGAATGTTGTCAAATATTACAGCCGAGATGATAGGTGGGGTTAGGTTACGTTATATTACGTTATTGACGTATATGAGGATTACACGGAGACGTAGAGGCCAACTCGCCAGGAATGTTGTCAAATATTACCGCCGAGATGTTAAGATGGGTTAGGTTAGGTTATATTACGTTAATGATGTATATAAAGGTCCCAGGGAGACGTAGATGCCAACTCGCCAGGAATGTTGTCAAATATTACCGCCGAGATGATAAGTTGGGTTAGGTTACGTTATATTACGTTATTGATGTATATGAGGGTTACACGGAGACGTAGAGGCCAACTCGCCAGGAATGTTGTCAAATATTACCGCCGAGATGATAGGTTGGGTTATGTTAGGCTATATTACGTTAATGATGTATATAAAGGTCCCAGGGAGGCGTAGATGCCAACTCGCCAGGAATGTTGTCAAATATTACCGCCGAGATGTTAAGTTAGGTTAGGTTAGGTTATATTACGTTAATGATGTATATAAAGGTCCCAGGGAGACGTAGATGCCAACTCGCCAGGAATGTTGTCAAATATTACCGCCGAGATGATAGGTTGGGTTAGGTTACGTTATATTACGTTATTGATGTATATGAAGGTCAAACGGAGACGTAGAGGCGAACTCGCCAGGAATGTTGTTAAATATTACCGCCGAGATGTTAGGTCTGCTTAGGTTAGGTTACATTACGTTAATGATGTATATAAAGTTCCCAGGGAGACGTAGATGCCAACTCGCCAGGAATGCTGTCAAATATTACCGCCGAGATGTTAGTTTGGGTTAGGTTAGGTTATATTACATTAATGATATATATAAAGGTCCCAGGGAGACGTAGATGCCAACTCGCCAGGAATGTTGTCAAATATTACCGCCGAGATGTTAGGTTGGGTTAGGTTAGGTTATATTACGTTAATGATGTATATAAAGGTCCCAGGGGGACGTAGATGCCAACTCGCCAGGAATATTGACAAATATTACCACTGAGATGATAGGTTGGGTTAGGTTACGTTATATTACGTTATTGATGTATATGAGGGTTACACGGAGACGTAGAGGCCAACTCGCCAGGAATGTTGTCAAATATTACCGCCGAGATGTTAGTTTGTGTTAGGTTAGGTTATATTACGTTAATGATGTATATAAAGGTCCCAGGGGGACGTAGATGCCAACTCGCCAGGAATATTGACAAATATTACCACCGAGATGTTAGGTTGGGTTAGGTTAGGTTATATTACGTTATTGATGTATATGAAGGTAAAACGGAGACGTAGATGCCAACTCGCCAGGAATGTTGTCAAATATCACCGCTGAGATGTTAGGTTGGGTTAGGTTAGGTTATATTACATTAATGATGTATATAAAGGTCCCGGGGAGACGTAGATGCCAACTCGCCAGGAATGTTGTCGAATATTACCGCCGAGACGTTAGGTTTGGTTAGGTTAGGTTATATTACGTTATTGATGTATATGAAGGTCAAACGCAGACGTAGAGGCCAACTCGCCAGGAATGTTGTCAAATAACACCGCCGAGATGATAGGTTGGGTTAGGTTACGTTATATTACGATATTGATGTATATGAGGGTTACACGGAGACGTAGAGACCAACTCGCCAGGAATGTTGACAAATATTACCACCGAGATGTTAGGTTGGGTTAGGTTAGGTTATATTACGTTATTGATGTATATGAAGGTCAAACGGAGACGTAGATGCCAACTCGCCAGGAATGTTGTCAAATATTACCGCCGAGATGTTAGTTTGGGTTAGGTTAGGTTATATTACATTAATGATATATATAAAGGTCCCAGGGAGACGTAGATGCCAACTCGCCAGGAATGTTGTCAAATATTACCGCCGAGACGTTAGGTTTGGTTAGGTTAGGTTATATTACGTTAATGATGTATATAAAGGTCCCAGGGAGACGTAGATGCCAACTCGCCAGGAATGTTGTCCAATATTACCGCCGAGATGATAGGTTGGGTTAGGTTACGTTATATTACGTTATTGATGTATATGAGGGTTACACGGAGACGTAGAGGCCAACTCACCAGGAATGTTGTCAAATATTACCGCCGAGATGATAGGTTGGGTTAGGTTAGGCTATATTACGTTAATGATGTATATAAAAGTCCCAGGGAGACGTAGATGCCAACTCGCCAGGAATGTTGTCAAATATTACCGCCGAGATGATAGGTGGGGTTAGGTTACGTTATATTACGTTATTGATGTATATGAGGGTTACACGGAGACGTAGAGGCCAACTCGCCAGGAATGTTGTCAAATCTTACCGCCGAGATGTTAAGTTGAGTTAGGTTAGGTTATATTACGTTAATGATGTATATAAAGGTTCCAGGGAGGCGTACATGCCAACTCGCCAGGAATGTTGTCAAATATTACCGCCGAGATGATAGGTTGGGTTAGGTTACGTTATATTACGTTATTGATGTATATGAGGGTTACACGGAGACCTAGAGGCCAACTCGCCAGGAATGTTGTCAAATATTACCGCCGAGAATAGGTTCGGTTAGGTTCGGCTATATTACGTTAATGATGTATATAAAGGTCCCAGGGAGACGTAGATGCCAACTCGCCAGAAATGTTGTCAAATATTACCGCCGAGATGATAGGTGGGGTTAGGTTACGTTATATTACGTTATTGATGTATATGAGGTTTAGACGGAGACGTAGAGGCCAACTCGCCAGGAATGTTGTCAAATATTACCGCCGAGATGTTAAGTTCGGTTAGGTTAGGTTATATTACGTTAATGATGTATATAAAGTTCCCAGGGAGACGTAGATGCCAACTCGCCAGGAATGTTGTCACATATTACCGCCGAGATGATAGGTTGGGTTAGGTTACGTTATATTACGTTATTGATGTATATGAAGGTCAAACGTAGACGTAGAGGCCAACTCGCCAGGAATGTTGTTAAATATTACCGCCGAGATGTTAGGTTTGGTTAGGTTAGGTTATATTACGTTAATGATGTATATAAAGGTCCACGGAGACGTAGATGCCAACTCGCCAGGAATGTTGTCAAATATTACCGCCGAGATGATAGGTTGGGTTAGGTTACGTTATATTACGTTATTGATGTATATGAGGGTTACACGGAGACGTAGAGGCCAACTCGCCAGGAATGTTGTCAAATATTACCGCCGAGATGATAGGTTGGGTTAGGTTAGGCTATATTACGTTAATGATGTATATAAAGGTCCCAGGGAGACGTAGATGCCAACTCGCCAGGAATGTTGTCAAATATTACCGTCGAGATGATAGGTGGGGTTAGGTTACGTTATATTACGTTATTGATGTATATGAGGGTTACACGGAGACGTAGAGGCCAACTCGCCAGGAATGTTGTCAAATATTACCGCCGAGATGATAGGTTGGGTTATGTTAGGCTATATTACGTTAATGATGTATATAAAGGTCCCAGGGAGACGTAGATGCCAACTCGCCAGGAATGTTGTCAAATATTACCGCCGAGATGATAGGTGGGGTTAGGTTACGTTATATTACGTTATTGATGTATATGAGGGTAACACGGAGACGTAGAGGCCAACTCGCCAGGAATGTTGTCAAATATTACCGCCGAGATGTTAAGTTGGGTTAGGTTAGGTTATATTACGTTAATGATGTATATAAAGCTCCCAGGGAGACGTAGATGCCAACTCGCCAGGAATGTTGTCAAATATTACCGCCGAGATGATAGGTGGGGTTAGGTTACGTTATATTACGTTATTGATGTATATAAAGGTCCCAGGGGGACGCAGATGCCAACTCGCCAGGAATATTGACAAATATTACCACCGAGATGTTAGGTTGGGTTAGGTTAGGTTATATTACGTTATTGATGTATATGAAGGTCAAACGGAGACGTAGATGCCAACTCGCCAGGAATGTTGTCAAATATTACCGCCGAGATGATAGGTTGGGTTAGGTTATGTTATATTACGTTATTGATGTATATGAGGGTTACACGGAGACGTAGATGCCAACTCGCCAGGAATGTTGTCAAATATTACCGCCGAAATGATAGGTGGGGTTAGGTTACGTTATATTACGTTATTGATGTATATGAGCGTTACACGGAGACGTAGAGGCCAACTCGCCAGGAATGTTGTCAAATCTTACCGCCGAGATGTTAAGTTGGGTTAGGTTAGGTTATATTACGTTAATGATGTATATAAAGGTTCCAGGGAGACGTAGATGCCAACTCGCCAGGAATGTTGTCAAATATTACCGCCGAGATGATAGGTTGGGTTAGGTTACGTTATATTACGTTATTGATGTATATGAGGGTTACACGGAGACGTAGAGGCCAACTCGCCAGGAATGTTGTCAAATATTACCGCCGAGATGTTAGTTTGTGTTAGGTTAGGTTATATTACGTTAATGATGTATATAAAGGTCCCAGGGGGACGCAGATGCCAACTCGCCAGGAATATTGAAAAATATTACCACCGAGATGTTAGGTTGGGTTAGGTTAGGTTATATTACGTTATTGATGTATATGAAGGTCAAACGGAGACGTAGATGCCAACTCGCCAGGAATGTTGTCAAATATTACCGCTGAGGTGTTAGGTTGGGTTAGGTTAGGTTATATTACATTAATGATGTATATAAAGGTCCCGGGGAGACGTAGATGCCAACTCGCCCGGAATGTTGTCGAATATTACCGCCGAGATGATAGGTTGGGTTAGGTTACGTTATATTACGTTATTGATGCCTATGAGGGTTACACGGAGACGTAGAGGCCAACTCGCCAGGAATGTTGTCAAATATTACCGCCGAGATGATAGGTTGGGTTATGTTAGGCTATATTACGTTAATGATGTATATAAAGGTCCCAGGGAGACGTAGATGCCAACTCGCCAGGAATGTTGTCAAATATTACAGCCGAGATGATAGGTGGGGTTAGGTTACGTTATATTACGTTATTGACGTATATGAGGATTACACGGAGACGTAGAGGCCAACTCGCCAGGAATGTTGTCAAATATTACCGCCGAGATGTTAAGATGGGTTAGGTTAGGTTATATTACGTTAATGATGTATATAAAGGTCCCAGGGAGACGTAGATGCCAACTCGCCAGGAATGTTGTCAAATATTACCGCCGAGATGATAGGTTGGGTTAGGTTACGTTATATTACGTTATTGATGTATATGAGGGTTACACGGGGACGTAGAGGCCAACTCACCAGGAATGTTGTCAAATATTACCGCCGAGATGTTAGTTTGGGTTAGGTTAGGTTATATTACGTTAATGATGTATATAAAGGTCCCAGGGAGACGTAGATGCAAACTCGCCAGGAATGTTGTCAAATATTACCGCCGAGATGATAGGTTGGGTTAGGTTACGTTATATTACGTTATTGATGTATATGAGGGTTACACGGAGACGTAGAGGCCAACTCGCCAGGAATGTTGTCAAATATTACCGCCGAGATGTTAGTTTGTGTTAGGTTAGGTTATATTACGTTAATGATGTATATAAAGGTCCCAGGGGGACGTAGATGCCAACTCGCCAGGAATATTGACAAATATTACCACCGAGATGTTAGGTTGGGTTAGGTTAGGTTATATTACGTTATTGATGTATATGAAGGTCAAACGGAGACGTAGATGCCAACTCGCCAGGAATGTTGTCAAATATTACCGCTGAGATGTTAGGTTGGGTTAGGTTAGGTTATATTACATTAATGATGTATATAAAGGTCCCGGGGAGACGTAGATGCCAACTCGCCAGGAATGTTGTCGAATATTACCGCCGAGATGATAGGTTGGGTTAGGTTACGTTATATTACGTTATTGATGCATATGAGGGTTACACGGAGACGTAGAGGCCAACTCGCCAGGAATGTTGTCAAATATTACCGCCGAGATGATAGGTTGGGTTATGTTAGGCTATATTACGTTAATGATGTATATAAAGGTCCCAGGGAGACGTAGATGCCAACTCGCCAGGAATGTTGTCAAATATTACAGCCGAGATGATAGGTGGGGTTAGGTTACGTTATATTACGTTATTGACGTATATGAGGATTACACGGAGACGTAGAGGCCAACTCGCCAGGAATGTTGTCAAATATTACCGCCGAGATGTTAAGATGGGTTAGGTTAGGTTATATTACGTTAATGATGTATATAAAGGTCCCAGGGAGACGTAGATGCCAACTCGCCAGGAATGTTGTCAAATATTACCGCCGAGATGATAAGTTGGGTTAGGTTACGTTATATTACGTTATTGATGTATATGAGGGTTACACGGAGACGTAGAGGCCAACTCGCCAGGAATGTTGTCAAATATTACCGCCGAGATGATAGGTTGGGTTATGTTAGGCTATATTACGTTAATGATGTATATAAAGGTCCCAGGGAGGCGTAGATGCCAACTCGCCAGGAATGTTGTCAAATATTACCGCCGAGATGTTAAGTTAGGTTAGGTTAGGTTATATTACGTTAATGATGTATATAAAGGTCCCAGGGAGACGTAGATGCCAACTCGCCAGGAATGTTGTCAAATATTACCGCCGAGATGATAGGTTGGGTTAGGTTACGTTATATTACGTTATTGATGTATATGAAGGTCAAACGGAGACGTAGAGGCGAACTCGCCAGGAATGTTGTTAAATATTACCGCCGAGATGTTAGGTCTGCTTAGGTTAGGTTACATTACGTTAATGATGTATATAAAGTTCCCAGGGAGACGTAGATGCCAACTCGCCAGGAATGCTGTCAAATATTACCGCCGAGATGTTAGTTTGGGTTAGGTTAGGTTATATTACATTAATGATATATATAAAGGTCCCAGGGAGACGTAGATGCCAACTCGCCAGGAATGTTGTCAAATATTACCGCCGAGATGTTAGGTTGGGTTAGGTTAGGTTATATTACGTTAATGATGTATATAAAGGTCCCAGGGGGACGTAGATGCCAACTCGCCAGGAATATTGACAAATATTACCACTGAGATGATAGGTTGGGTTAGGTTACGTTATATTACGTTATTGATGTATATGAGGGTTACACGGAGACGTAGAGGCCAACTCGCCAGGAATGTTGTCAAATATTACCGCCGAGATGTTAGTTTGTGTTAGGTTAGGTTATATTACGTTAATGATGTATATAAAGGTCCCAGGGGGACGTAGATGCCAACTCGCCAGGAATATTGACAAATATTACCACCGAGATGTTAGGTTGGGTTAGGTTAGGTTATATTACGTTATTGATGTATATGAAGGTAAAACGGAGACGTAGATGCCAACTCGCCAGGAATGTTGTCAAATATCACCGCTGAGATGTTAGGTTGGGTTAGGTTAGGTTATATTACATTAATGATGTATATAAAGGTCCCGGGGAGACGTAGATGCCAACTCGCCAGGAATGTTGTCGAATATTACCGCCGAGACGTTAGGTTTGGTTAGGTTAGGTTATATTACGTTATTGATGTATATGAAGGTCAAACGCAGACGTAGAGGCCAACTCGCCAGGAATGTTGTCAAATAACACCGCCGAGATGATAGGTTGGGTTAGGTTACGTTATATTACGATATTGATGTATATGAGGGTTACACGGAGACGTAGAGACCAACTCGCCAGGAATGTTGACAAATATTACCACCGAGATGTTAGGTTGGGTTAGGTTAGGTTATATTACGTTATTGATGTATATGAAGGTCAAACGGAGACGTAGATGCCAACTCGCCAGGAATGTTGTCAAATATTACCGCCGAGATGTTAGTTTGGGTTAGGTTAGGTTATATTACATTAATGATATATATAAAGGTCCCAGGGAGACGTAGATGCCAACTCGCCAGGAATGTTGTCAAATATTACCGCCGAGACGTTAGGTTTGGTTAGGTTAGGTTATATTACGATAATGATGTATATATAGGTCCTAGGGAGGCGTACATGCCAACTCGCCAGGAATGTTGTCAAATATTACCGCCGAGATGATAGGTTGGGTTAGGTTACGTTATATTACGTTATTGATGTATATGAGGGTTACACGGAGACGTAGAGGCCAACTCGCCAGGAATGTTGTCAAATATTACCGCCGAGAATAGGTTCGGTTAGGTTAGGCTATATTACGTTAATGATGTATATAAATGTCCCAGGGAGACGTAGATGCCAACTCGCCAGGAATGTTGTCAAATATTACCGTCGAGATGATAGGTGGGGTTAGGTTACGTTATATTACGTTATTGATGTATATGAGGGTTACACGGAGACGTAGAGGCCAACTCGCCAGGAATGTTGTCAAATATTACCGCCGAGATGATAGGTTGGGTTATGTTAGGCTATATTACGTTAATGATGTATATAAAGGTCCCAGGGAGACGTAGATGCCAACTCGCCAGGAATGTTGTCAAATATTACCGCCGAGATGATAGGTGGGGTTAGGTTACGTTATATTACGTTATTGATGTATATGAGGGTAACACGGAGACGTAGAGGCCAACTCGCCAGGAATGTTGTCAAATATTACCGCCGAGATGTTAAGTTGGGTTAGGTTAGGTTATATTACGTTAATGATGTATATAAAGGTCCCAGGGAGACGTAGATGCCAACTCGCCAGGAATGTTGTCAAATATTACCGCCGAGATGATAGGTGGGGTTAGGTTACGTTATATTACGTTATTGATGTATATAAAGGTCCCAGGGGGACGCAGATGCCAACTCGCCAGGAATATTGACAAATATTACCACCGAGATGTTAGGTTGGGTTAGGTTAGGTTATATTACGATATTGATGTATATGAGGGTTACACGGAGACGTAGAGGCCAACTCGCCAGGAATGTTGTCAAATATTACCGCCGAGATGATAGGTTGGGTTATGTTAGGCTATATTACGTTAATGATGTATATAAAGGTCCCAGGGAGACGTAGATGCCAACTCGCCAGGAATGTTGTCAAATATTACAGCCGAGATGATAGGTGGGGTTAGGTTACGTTATATTACGTTATTGACGTATATGAGGATTACACGGAGACGTAGAGGCCAACTCGCCAGGAATGTTGTCAAATATTACCGCCGAGATGTTAAGATGGGTTAGGTTAGGTTATATTACGTTAATGATGTATATAAAGGTCCCAGGGAGACGTAGATGCCAACTCGCCAGGAATGTTGTCAAATATTACCGCCGAGATGATAGGTTGGGTTAGGTTACGTTATATTACGTTATTGATGTATATGAGGGTTACACGGGGACGTAGAGGCCAACTCACCAGGAATGTTGTCAAATATTACCGCCGAGATGTTAGTTTGGGTTAGGTTAGGTTATATTACGTTAATGATGTATATAAAGGTCCCAGGGAGACGTAGATGCAAACTCGCCAGGAATGTTGTCAAATATTACCGCCGAGATGATAGGTGGGGTTAGGTTACGTTATATTACGTTATTGATGTATATGAGGGTTACACGGAGACGTAGAGGCCAACTCGCCAGGAATGTTGTCAAATATTACCGCCGAGATGTTAGGTTGGGTTAGGTTAGGTTATATTACGTTAATGATGTATATAAAGGTTCCAGGGAGACGTAGATGCCAACTCGCCAGGAATGTTGTCAAATATTACCGCCGAGATGATAGGTTGGGTTAGGTTACGTTATATTACGTTATTGATGTATATGAGGGTTACACGGAGACGTAGAGGCCAACTCGCCAGGAATGTTGTCAAATATTACCGCCGAGATGTTAGTTTGTGTTAGGTTAGGTTATATTACGTTAATGATGTATATAAAGGTCCCAGGGGGACGTAGATGCCAACTCGCCAGGAATATTGACAAATATTACCACCGAGATGTTAGGTTGGGTTAGGTTAGGTTATATTACGTTATTGATGTATATGAAGGTCAAACGGAGACGTAGATGCCAACTCGCCAGGAATGTTGTCAAATATTACCGCTGAGATGTTAGGTTGGGTTAGGTTACGTTATATTACGTTATTGATGTATATGAAGGTCAAACGGAGACGTAGAGGCGAACTCGCCAGGAATGTTGTTAAATATTACCGCCGAGATGTTAGGTCTGGTTAGGTTAGGTTACATTACGTTAATGATGTATATAAAGTTCCCAGGGAGACGTAGATGCCAACTCGCCAGGAATGCTGTCAAATATTACCGCCGAGATGTTAGTTTGGGTTAGGTTAGGTTATATTACATTAATGATATATATAAAGGTCCCAGGGAGACGTAGATGCCAACTCGCCAGGAATGTTGTCAAATATTACCGCCGAGATGTTAGGTTGGGTTAGGTTAGGTTATATTACGTTAATGATGTATATAAAGGTCCCAGGGGGACGTAGATGCCAACTCGCCAGGAATATTGACAAATATTACCACTGAGATGATAGGTTGGGTTAGGTTACGTTATATTACGTTATTGATGTATATGAGGGTTACACGGAGACGTAGAGGCCAACTCGCCAGGAATGTTGTCAAATATTACCGCCGAGATGTTAGTTTGTGTTAGGTTAGGTTATATTACGTTAATGATGTATATAAAGGTCCCAGGGGGACGTAGATGCCAACTCGCCAGGAATATTGACAAATATTACCACCGAGATGTTAGGTTGGGTTAGGTTAGGTTATATTACGTTATTGATGTATATGAAGGTAAAACGGAGACGTAGATGCCAACTCGCCAGGAATGTTGTCAAATATTACCGCTGAGATGTTAGGTTGGGTTAGGTTAGGTTATATTACATTAATGATGTATATAAAGGTCCCGGGGAGACGTAGATGCCAACTCGCCAGGAATGTTGTCGAATATTACCGCCGAGACGTTAGGTTTGGTTAGGTTAGGTTATATTACGTTATTGATGTATATGAAGGTCAAACGCAGACGTAGAGGCCAACTCGCCAGGAATGTTGTCAAATAACACCGCCGAGATGATAGGTTGGGTTAGGTTACGTTATATTACGATATTGATGTATATGAGGGTTACACGGAGACGTAGAGACCAACTCGCCAGGAATGTTGACAAATATTACCACCGAGATGTTAGGTTGGGTTAGGTTAGGTTATATTACGTTATTGATGTATATGAAGGTCAAACGGAGACGTAGATGCCAACTCGCCAGGAATGTTGTCAAATATTACCGCCGAGATGTTAGTTTGGGTTAGGTTAGGTTATATTACATTAATGATATATATAAAGGTCCCAGGGAGACGTAGATGCCAACTCGCCAGGAATGTTGTCAAATATTACCGCCGAGACGTTAGGTTTGGTTAGGTTAGGTTATATTACGATAATGATGTATATATAGGTCCTAGGGAGGCGTACATGCCAACTCGCCAGGAATGTTGTCAAATATTACCGCCGAGATGATAGGTTGGGTTAGGTTACGTTATATTACGTTATTGATGTATATGAGGGTTACACGGAGACGTAGAGGCCAACTCGCCAGGAATGTTGTCAAATATTACCGCCGAGAATAGGTTCGGTTAGGTTAGGCTATATTACGTTAATGATGTATATAAATGTCCCAGGGAGACGTAGATGCCAACTCGCCAGGAATGTTGTCAAATATTACCGCCGAGATGATAGGTTGGGTTAGGTTACGTTATATTACGTTATTGATGTATATGAGGGTTACACGGAGAAGTAGAGGCCAACTCACCAGGAATGTTGTCAAATATTACCGCCGAGATGATAGGTTGGGTTAGGTTAGGCTATATTACGTTAATGATGTATATAAAAGTCCCAGGGAGAGGTAGATGCCAACTCGCCAGGAATGTTGTCAAATATTACCGCCGAGATGATAGGTGGGGTTAGGTTACGTTATATTACGTTATTGATGTATATGAGGGTTACACGGAGACGTAGAGGCCAACTCGCCAGGAATGTTGTCAAATATTACCGTCGAGATGTTAAGTTGGGTTAGGTTAGGTTATATTACGTTAATGATGTATATAAAGGTTCCAGGGAGAAGTAGATGCCAACTCGCCAGGAATGTTGTCAAATATTACCGCCGAGATGATAGGTTGGGTTAGGTTACGTTATATTACGTTATTGATGTATATGAGGGATACACGGAGACGTAGAGGCCAACTCGCCAGGAATGTTGTCAAATATTACCGCCGAGATGTTAGTTTGTGTTAGGTTAGGTTATGTTACGTTAATGATGTATATAAAGGTCCCAGGGGGACGTAGATGCCAACTCGCCAGGAATATTGACAAATATTACCACCGAGATGTCAGGTTGGGTTAGGTTAGGTTATATTACGTTATTGATGTATATGAAGGTCAAACGGAGACGTAGATGCCAACTCGCCAGGAATGTTGTGAAATATTACCGCTGAGATGTTAGGTTGGGTTAGGTTAGGTTATATTACATTAATGATGTATATAAAGGTCCCGGGGAGACGTAGATGCCAACTCGCCAGGAATGTTTTCGAATATTACCGCCGAGATGATAGGTTGGGTTAGGTTACGTTATATTACGTTATTGATGCATATGAGGGTTACACGGAGACGTAGAGGCCAACTCGCCAGGAATGTTGTCAAATATTACCGCCGAGATGTTAAGATGGGTTAGGTTAGGTTATATTACGTTAATGATGTATATAAAGGTCCCAGGGAGACGTAGATGCCAACTCGCCAGGAATGTTGTCAAATATTACCGCCGAGATGATAAGTTGGGTTAGGTTACGTTATATTACGTTATTGATGTATATGAGGGTTACACGGAGACGTAGAGGCCAACTCGCCAGGAATGTTGTCAAATATTACCGCCGAGATGATAGGTTGGGTTATGTTAGGCTATATTACGTTAATGATGTATATAAAGGTCCCAGGGAGGCGTAGATGCCAACTCGCCAGGAATGTTGTCAAATATTACCGCCGAGATGTTAAGTTAGGTTAGGTTAGGTTATATTACGTTAATGATGTATATAAAGGTCCCAGGGAGACGTAGATGCCAACTCGCCAGGAATGTTGTCAAATATTACCGTCGAGATGTTAAGTTGGGTTAGGTTAGGTTATATTACGTTAATGATGTATATAAAGGTTCCAGGGAGAAGTAGATGCCAACTCGCCAGGAATGTTGTCAAATATTACCGCCGAGATGATAGGTTGGGTTAGGTTACGTTATATTACGTTATTGATGTATATGAGGGTTACACGGAGACGTAGAGGCCAACTCGCCAGGAATGTTGTCAAATATTACCGCCGAGATGTTAGTTTGTGTTAGGTTAGGTTATGTTACGTTAATGATGTATATAAAGGTCCCAGGGGGACGTAGATGCCAACTCGCCAGGAATATTGACAAATATTACCACCGAGATGTCAGGTTGGGTTAGGTTAGGTTATATTACGTTATTGATGTATGTGAAGGTCAAACGGAGACGTAGATGCCAACTCGCCAGGAATGTTGTGAAATATTACCGCTGAGATGTTAGGTTGGGTTAGGTTAGGTTATATTACATTAATGATGTATATAAAGGTCCCGGGGAGACGTAGATGCCAACTCGCCAGGAATGTTTTCGAATATTACCGCCGAGATGATAGGTTGGGTTAGGTTACGTTATATTACGTTATTGATGCATATGAGGGTTACACGGAGACGTAGAGGCCAACTCGCCAGGAATGTTGTCAAATATTACCGCCGAGATGTTAAGATGGGTTAGGTTAGGTTATATTACGTTAATGATGTATATAAAGGTCCCAGGGAGACGTAGATGCCAACTCGCCAGGAATGTTGTCAAATATTACCGCCGAGATGATAAGTTGGGTTAGGTTACGTTATATTACGTTATTGATGTATATGAGGGTTACACGGAGACGTAGAGGCCAACTCGCCAGGAATGTTGTCAAATATTACCGCCGAGATGATGGGTTGGGTTATGTTAGGCTATATTACGTTAATGATGTATATAAAGGTCCCAGGGAGGCGTAGATGCCAACTCGCCAGGAATGTTGTCAAATATTACCGCCGAGATGTTAAGTTAGGTTAGGTTAGGTTATATTACGTTAATGATGTATATAAAGGTCCCAGGGAGACGTAGATGCCAACTCGCCAGGAATGTTGTCAAATATTACCGCCGAGATGATAGGTTGGGTTAGGTTACGTTATATTACGTTATTGATGTATATGAAGGTCAAACGGAGACGTAGAGGCGAACTCGCCAGGAATGTTGTTAAATATTACCGCCGAGATGTTAGGTCTGGTTAGGTTAGGTTACATTACGTTAATGATGTATATAAAGTTCCCAGGGAGACGTAGATGCCAACTCGCCAGGAATGTTGTCAAATATTACCGCCGAGATGATAGGTGGGGTTAGGTTACGTTATATTACGTTATTGATGTATATGAGGGTTACACGGAGACGTAGAGGCCAACTCGCCAGGAATGTTGTCAAATATTACCGTCGAGATGTTAAGTTGGGTTAGGTTAGGTTATATTACGTTAATGATGTATATAAAGTTTCCAGGGAGAAGTAGATGCCAACTCGCCAGGAATGTTGTCAAATATTACCGCCGAGATGATAGGTTGGGTTAGGTTACGTTATATTACGTTATTGATGTATATGAGGGTTACACGGAGACGTAGAGGCCAACTCGCCAGGAATGTTGTCAAATATTACCGCCGAGATGTTAGTTTGTGTTAGGTTAGGTTATGTTACGTTAATGATGTATATAAAGGTCCCAGGGGGACGTAGATGCCAACTCGCCAGGAATATTGACAAATATTACCACCGAGATGTCAGGTTGGGTTAGGTTAGGTTATATTACGTTATTGATGTATATGAAGGTCAAACGGAGACGTAGATGCCAACTCGCCAGGAATGTTGTGAAATATTACCGCTGAGATGTTAGGTTGGGTTAGGTTAGGTTATATTACATTAATGATGTATATAAAGGTCCCGGGGAGACGTAGATGCCAACTCGCCAGGAATGTCTTCGAATATTACCGCCGAGATGATAGGTTGGGTTAGGTTACGTTATATTACGTTATTGATGCATATGAGGGTTACACGGAGACGTAGAGGCCAACTCGCCAGGAATGTTGTCAAATATTACCGCCGAGATGTTAGGATGGGTTAGGTTAGGTTATATTACGTTAATGATGTATATAAAGGTCCCAGGGAGACGTAGATGCCAACTCGCCAGGAATGTTGTCAAATATTACCGCCGAGATGATAAGTTGGGTTAGGTTACGTTATATTACGTTATTGATGTATATGAGGGTTACACGGAGACGTAGAGGCCAACTCGCCAGGAATGTTGTCAAATATTACCGCCGAGATGATAGGTTGGGTTATGTTAGGCTATATTACGTTAATGATGTATATAAAGGTCCCAGGGAGGCGTAGATGCCAACTCGCCAGGAATGTTGTCAAATATTACCGCCGAGATGTTAAGTTAGGTTAGGTTAGGTTATATTACGTTAATGATGTATATAAAGGTCCCAGGGAGACGTAGATGCCAACTCGCCAGGAATGTTGTCAAATATTACCGTCGAGATGTTAAGTTGGGTTAGGTTAGGTTATATTACGTTAATGATGTATATAAAGGTTCCAGGGAGAAGTAGATGCCAACTCGCCAGGAATGTTGTCAAATATTACCGCCGAGATGATAGGTTGGGTTAGGTTACGTTATATTACGTTATTGATGTATATGAGGGTTACACGGAGACGTAGAGGCCAACTCGCCAGGAATGTTGTCAAATATTACCGCCGAGATGTTAGTTTGTGTTAGGTTAGGTTATGTTACGTTAATGATGTATATAAAGGTCCCAGGGGGACGTAGATGCCAACTCGCCAGGAATATTGACAAATATTACCACCGAGATGTCAGGTTGGGTTAGGTTAGGTTATATTACGTTATTGATGTATATGAAGGTCAAACGGAGACGTAGATGCCAACTCGCCAGGAATGTTGTGAAATATTACCGCTGAGATGTTAGGTTGGGTTAGGTTAGGTTATATTACATTAATGATGTATATAAAGGTCCCGGGGAGACGTAGATGCCAACTCGCCAGGAATGTTTTCGAATATTACCGCCGAGATGATAGGTTGGGTTAGGTTACGTTATATTACGTTATTGATGCATATGAGGGTTACACGGAGATGTAGAGGCCAACTCGCCAGGAATGTTGTCAAATATTACCGCCGAGATGTTAAGATGGGTTAGGTTAGGTTATATTACGTTAATGATGTATATAAAGGTCCCAGGGAGACGTAGATGCCAACTCGCCAGGAATGTTGTCAAATATTACCGCCGAGATGATAAGTTGGGTTAGGTTACGTTATATTACGTTATTGATGTATATGAGGGTTACACGGAGACGTAGAGGCCAACTCGCCAGGAATGTTGTCAAATATTACCGCCGAGATGTTAAGTTAGGTTAGGTTAGGTTATATTACGTTAATGATGTATATAAAGGTCCCAGGGAGACGTAGATGCCAACTCGCCAGGAATGTTGTCAAATATTACCGCCGAGATGATAGGTTGGGTTAGGTTACGTTATATTACGTTATTGATGTATATGAAGGTCAAACGGAGACGTAGAGGCGAACTCGCCAGGAATGTTGTTAAATATTACCGCCGAGATGTTAGGTCTGGTTAGGTTAGGTTACATTACGTTAATGATGTATATAAAGTTCCCAGGGAGACGTAGATGCCAACTCGCCAGGAATGCTGTCAAATATTACCGCCGAGATGTTAGTTTGGGTTAGGTTAGGTTATATTACATTAATGATATATATAAAGGTCCCAGGGAGACGTAGATGCCAACTCGCCAGGAATGTTGTCAAATATTACCGCCGAGATGTTAGGTTGGGTTAGGTTAGGTTATATTACGTTAATGATGTATATAAAGGTCCCAGGGGGACGTAGATGCCAACTCGCCAGGAATATTGACAAATATTACCACTGAGATGATAGGTTGGGTTAGGTTACGTTATATTACGTTATTGATGTATATGAGGGTTACACGGAGACGTAGAGGCCAACTCGCCAGGAATGTTGTCAAATATTACCGCCGAGATGTTAGTTTGTGTTAGGTTAGGTTATATTACGTTAATGATGTATATAAAGGTCCCAGGGGGACGTAGATGCCAACTCGCCAGGAATATTGACAAATATTACCACCGAGATGTTAGGTTGGGTTAGGTTAGGTTATATTACGTTATTGATGTATATGAAGGTAAAACGGAGACGTAGATGCCAACTCGCCAGGAATGTTGTCAAATATTACCGCTGAGATGTTAGGTTGGGTTAGGTTAGGTTATATTACATTAATGATGTATATAAAGGTCCCGGGGAGACGGAGATGCCAACTCGCCAGGAATGTTGTCGAATATTACCGCCGAGACGTTAGGTTTGGTTAGGTTAGGTTATATTACGTTATTGATGTATATGAAGGTCAAACGCAGACGTAGAGGCCAACTCGCCAGGAATGTTGTCAAATAACACCGCCGAGATGATAGGTTGGGTTAGGTTACGTTATATTACGATATTGATGTATATGAGGGTTACACGGAGACGTAGAGACCAACTCGCCAGGAATGTTGACAAATATTACCACCGAGATGTTAGGTTGGGTTAGGTTAGGTTATATTACGTTATTGATGTATATGAAGGTCAAACGGAGACGTAGATGCCAACTCGCCAGGAATGTTGTCAAATATTACCGCCGAGATGTTAGTTTGGGTTAGGTTAGGTTATATTACATTAATGATATATATAAAGGTCCCAGGGAGACGTAGATGCCAACTCGCCAGGAATGTTGTCAAATATTACCGCCGAGACGTTAGGTTTGGTTAGGTTAGGTTATATTACGATAATGATGTATATATAGGTCCTAGGGAGGCGTACATGCCAACTCGCCAGGAATGTTGTCAAATATTACCGCCGAGATGATAGGTTGGGTTAGGTTACGTTATATTACGTTATTGATGTATATGAGGGTTACACGGAGACGTAGAGGCCAACTCGCCAGGAATATTGACAAATATTACCACCGAGATGTCAGGTTGGGTTAGGTTAGGTTATATTACGTTATTGATGTATATGAAGGTCAAACGGAGACGTAGATGCCAACTCGCCAGGAATGTTGTGAAATATTACCGCTGAGATGTTAGGTTGGGTTAGGTTAGGTTATATTACGTTATTGATGTATATGAAGGTCAAACGGAGACGTAGATGCCAACTCGCCAGGAATGTTGTGAAATATTACCGCTGAGATGTTAGGTTGGGTTAGGTTAGGTTATATTACATTAATGATGTATATAAAGGTCCCGAGGAGACGTAGATGCCAACTCGCCAGGAATGTTGTCAAATATTACCGCCGAGATGATAGGTGGGGTTAGGTTACGTTATATTACGTTATTGATGTATATGAGGGTTACACGGAGACGTAGAGGCCAACTCGCCAGGAATGTTGTCAAATATTACCGTCGAGATGTTAAGTTGGGTTAGGTTAGGTTATATTACGTTAATGATGTATATAAAGGTTCCAGGGAGAAGTAGATGCCAACTCGCCAGGAATGTTGTCAAATATTACCGCCGAGATGATAGGTTGGGTTAGGTTACGTTATATTACGTTATTGATGTATATGAGGGTTACACGGAGACGTAGAGGCCAACTCGCCAGGAATGTTGTCAAATATTACCGCCGAGATGTTAGTTTGTGTTAGGTTAGGTTATGTTACGTTAATGATGTATATAAAGGTCCCAGGGGGACGTAGATGCCAACTCGCCAGGAATATTGACAAATATTACCACCGAGATGTCAGGTTGGGTTAGGTTAGGTTATATTACGTTATTGATGTATATGAAGGTCAAACGGAGACGTAGATGCCAACTCGCCAGGAATGTTGTGAAATATTACCGCTGAGATGTTAGGTTGGGTTAGGTTAGGTTATATTACATTAATGATGTATATAAAGGTCCCGGGGAGACGTAGATGCCAACTCGCCAGGAATGTTTTCGAATATTACCGCCGAGATGATAGGTTGGGTTAGGTTACGTTATATTACGTTATTGATGCATATGAGGGTTACACGGAGACGTAGAGGCCAACTCGCCAGGAATGTTGTCAAATATTACCGCCGAGATGATAGGTTGGGTTATGTTAGGCTATATTACGTTAATGATGTATATAAAGGTCCCAGGGAGACGTAGATGCCAACTCGCCAGGAATGTTGTCAAATATTACAGCCGAGATGATAGGTGGGGTTAGGTTACGTTATATTACGTTATTGACGTATATGAGGATTACACGGAGACGTAGAGGCCAACTCGCCAGGAATGTTGTCAAATATTACCGCCGAGATGTTAAGATGGGTTAGGTTAGGTTATATTACGTTAATGATGTATATAAAGGTCCCAGGGAGACGTAGATGCCAACTCGCCAGGAATGTTGTCAAATATTACCGCCGAGATGATAGGTTGGGTTAGGTTACGTTATATTACGTTATTGATGTATATGAGGGTTACACGGGGACGTAGAGGCCAACTCACCAGGAATGTTGTCAAATATTACCGCCGAGATGTTAGTTTGGGTTAGGTTAGGTTATATTACGTTAATGATGTATATAAAGGTCCCAGGGGGACGTAGATGCAAACTCGCCAGGAATGTTGTCAAATATTACCGCCGAGATGATAGGTGGGGTTAGGTTACGTTATATTACGTTATTGATGTATATGAGGGTTACACGGAGACGCAGAGGCCAACTCGCCAGGAATGTTGTCAAATATTACCGCCGAGATGTTAGGTTGGGTTAGGTTAGGTTATATTACGTTAATGATGTATATAAAGGTTCCAGGGAGACGTAGATGCCAACTCGCCAGGAATGTTGTCAAATATTACCGCCGAGATGATAGGTTGGGTTAGGTTACGTTATATTACGTTATTGATGTATATGAGGGTTACACGGAGACGTAGAGGCCAACTCGCCAGGAATGTTGTCAAATATTACCGCCGAGATGTTAGTTTGTGTTAGGTTAGGTTATGTTACGTTAATGATGTATATAAAGGTCCCGGGGAGACGTAGATGCCAACTCGCCAGGAATGTTTTCGAATATTACCGCCGAGATGATAGGTTGGGTTAGGTTACGTTATATTACGTTATTGATGCATATGAGGGTTACACGGAGACGTAGAGGCCAACTCGCCAGGAATGTTGTCAAATATTACCGCCGAGATGATAGGTTGGGTTATGTTAGGCTATATTACGTTAATGATGTATATAAAGGTCCCAGGGAGACGTAGATGCCAACTCGCCAGGAATGTTGTCAAATATTACAGCCGAGATGATAGGTGGGGTTAGGTTACGTTATATTACGTTATTGACGTATATGAGGATTACACGGAGACGTAGAGGCCAACTCGCCAGGAATGTTGTCAAATATTACCGCCGAGATGTTAAGATGGGTTAGGTTAGGTTATATTACGTTAATGATGTATATAAAGGTCCCAGGGAGACGTAGATGCCAACTCGCCAGGAATGTTGTCAAATATTACCGCCGAGATGATAGGTTGGGTTAGGTTACGTTATATTACGTTATTGATGTATATGAGGGTTACACGGGGACGTAGAGGCCAACTCACCAGGAATGTTGTCAAATATTACCGCCGAGATGTTAGTTTTGGTTAGGTTAGGTTATATTACGTTAATGATGTATATAAAGGTCCCAGGGGGACGTAGATGCCAACTCGCCAGGAATATTGACAAATATTACCACCGAGATGTCAGGTTGGGTTAGGTTAGGTTATATTACGTTATTGATGTATATGAAGGTCAAACGGAGACGTAGATGCCAACTCGCCAGGAATGTTGTGAAATATTACCGCCGAGATGATAGGTTGGGTTAGGTTACGTTATATTACGTTATTGATGCATATGAGGGTTACACGGAGACGTAGAGGCCAACTCGCCAGGAATGTTGTCAAATATTACCGCCGAGATGATAGGTTGGGTTATGTTAGGCTATATTACGTTAATGATGTATATAAAGGTCCCAGGGAGACGTAGATGCCAACTCGCCAGGAATGTTGTCAAATATTACAGCCGAGATGATAGGTGGGGTTAGGTTACGTTATATTACGTTATTGACGTATATGAGGATTACACGGAGACGTAGAGGCCAACTCGCCAGGAATGTTGTCAAATATTACCGCCGAGATGTTAAGATGGGTTAGGTTAGGTTATATTACGTTAATGATGTATATAAAGGTCCCAGGGAGACGTAGATGCCAACTCGCCAGGAATGTTGTCAAATATTACCGCCGAGATGATAGGTTGGGTTAGGTTACGTTATATTACGTTATTGACGTATATGAGGGTTACACGGGGACGTAGAGGCCAACTCACCAGGAATGTTGTCAAATATTACCGCCGAGATGTTAGTTTGGGTTAGGTTAGGTTATATTACGTTAATGATGTATATAAAGGTCCCAGGGGGACGTAGATGCAAACTCGCCAGGAATGTTGTCAAATATTACCGCCGAGATGATAGGTGGGGTTAGGTTACGTTATATTACGTTATTGATGTATATGAGGGTTACACGGAGACGTAGAGGCCAACTCGCCAGGAATGTTGTCAAATATTACCGCCGAGATGTTAGGTTGGGTTAGGTTAGGTTATATTACGTTAATGATGTATATAAAGGTTCCAGGGAGACGTAGATGCCAACTCGCCAGGAATGTTGTCAAATATTACCGCCGAGATGATAGGTTGGGTTAGGTTACGTTATATTACGTTATTGATGTATATGAGGGTTACACGGAGACGTAGAGGCCAACTCGCCAGGAATGTTGTCAAATATTACCGCCGAGATGTTAGTTTGTGTTAGGTTAGGTTATATTACGTTAATGATGTATATAAAGGTCCCAGGGGGACGTAGATGCCAACTCGCCAGGAATATTGACAAATATTACCACCGAGATGTTAGGTTGGGTTAGGTTAGGTTATATTACGTTATTGATGTATACGAAGGTCAAACGGAGACGTAGATGCCAACTCGCCAGGAATGTTGTCAAATATTACCGCTGAGATGTTAGGTTGGGTTAGGTTAGGTTATATTACATTAATGATGTATATAAAGGTCCCGGGGAGACGTAGATGCCAACTCGCCAGGAATGTAGTCGAATATTACCGCCGAGATGATAGGTTGGGTTAGGTTACGTTATATTACGTTATTGATGCATATGAGTGTTACACGGAGACGTAGAGGCCAACTCGCCAGGAATGTTGTCAAATATTACCGCCGAGATGATAGGTTGGGTTATGTTAGGCTATATTACGTTAATGATGTATATAAAGGTCCCAGGGAGGCGTAGATGCCAACTCGCCAGGAATGTTGTCAAATATTACCGCCGAGATGTTAGTTTGGGTTAGGTTAGGTTATATTACATTAATGATATATATAAAGGTCCCAGGGAGACGTAGATGCCAACTCGCCAGGAATGTTGTCAAATATTACCGCCGAGACGTTAGGTTTGGTTAGGTTAGGTTATATTACGTTATTGATGTATATGAAGGTCAAACGCAGACGTAGAGGCCAACTCGCCAGGAATGTTGTCAAATAACACCGCCGAGATGATAGGTTGGGTTAGGTTACGTTATATTACGATATTGATGTATATGAGGGTTACACGGAGACGTAGAGACCAACTCGCCAGGAATGTTGACAAATATTACCACCGAGATGTTAGGTTGGGTTAGGTTAGGTTATATTACGTTATTGATGTATATGAAGGTCAAACGGAGACGTAGATGCCAACTCGCCAGGAATGTTGTCAAATATTACCGCCGAGATGTTAGTTTGGGTTAGGTTAGGTTATATTACATTAATGATATATATAAAGGTCCCAGGGAGACGTAGATGCCAACTCGCCAGGAATGTTGTCAAATATTACCGCCGAGACGTTAGGTTTGGTTAGGTTAGGTTATATTACGTTAATGATGTATATAAAGGTCCCAGGGAGACGTAGATGCCAACTCGCCAGGAATGTTGTCCAATATTACCGCCGAGATGATAGGTTGGGTTAGGTTACGTTATATTACGTTATTGATGTATATGAGGGTTACACGGAGACGTAGAGGCCAACTCGCCAGGAATGTTGTCAAATATTACCGCCGAGATGTTAAGTTAGGTTAGGTTAGGTTATATTACGTTAATGATGTATATAAAGGTCCCAGGGAGACGTAGATGCCAACTCGCCAGGAATGTTGTCAAATATTACCGCCGAGATGATAGGTTGGGTTAGGTTACGTTATATCACGTTATTGATGTATGTGAAGGTCAAACGGAGACGTAGAGGCGAACTCGCCAGGAATGTTGTTAAATATAACCGCCGAGATGTTAGGTTTGGTTAGGTTAGGTTATATTACGTTAATGATGTATATAAAGTTCCCAGGGAGACGTAGATGCCAACTCGCCAGGAATGCTGTCAAATATTACCGCCGAGATGATAGGTTGGGCTAGGTTACGTTATATTACGTTATTGATGTATATGAGGGTTACACGGAGACGTAGAGGCCAACTCGCCAGGAATGTTGTCAAATATTACCGCCGAAATGTTGGGTTGGGTTAGGTTAGGTTATATTACGTTAATGATGTATATAAAGGTCCTAGGGAGACGTAGATGCCAACTCGCCAGGAATGTTGTCAAATATTACCGCCGAGATGATAGGTTGGGTTAGGTTACGTTATATTACGTTATTGATGTATATGAGGGTTACACGGAGACGTAGAGACCAACTCGCCAGGAATGTTGACAAATATTACCACCGAGATGTTAGGTTGGGTTAGGTTAGGTTATATTACGTTATTGATGTATATGAAGTTCAAACGGAGACGTAGATGCCAACTCGCCAGGAATGTTGTCAAATATTACCGCCGAGATGTTAGTTTGGGTTAGGTTAGGTTATATTACATTAATGATATATATAAAGGTCCCAGGGAGACGTAGATGCCAACTCGCCAGGAATGTTGTCAAATATTACCGCCGAGACGTTAGGTTGGGTTAGGTTAGGTTATATTACGTTATTGATGTATATGAAGGTCAAACGGAGACGTAGATGCCAACTCGCCAGGAATGTTGTCAAATATTACCGCTGAGATGTTAGGTTGGGTTAGGTTAGGTTATATTACATTAATGATGTATATAAAGGTCCCGGGGAGACGTAGATGCCAACTCGCCAGGAATGTTTTCGAATATTACCGCCGAGATGATAGGTTGGGTTAGGTTACGTTATATTACGTTATTGATGCATATGAGGGTTACACGGAGACGTAGAGGCCAACTCGCCAGGAATGTTGTCAAATATTACCGCCGAGATGATAGGTTGGGTTATGTTAGGCTATATTACGTTAATGATGTATATAAAGGTCCCAGGGAGACGTAGATGCCAACTCGCCAGGAATGTTGTCAAATATTACAGCCGAGATGATAGGTGGGGTTAGGTTACGTTATATTACGTTATTGACGTATATGAGGATTACACGGAGACGTAGAGGCCAACTCGCCAGGAATGTTGTCAAATATTACCGCCGAGATGTTAAGATGGGTTAGGTTAGGTTATATTACGTTAATGATGTATATAAAGGTCCCAGGGAGACGTAGATGCCAACTCGCCAGGAATGTTGTCAAATATTACCGCCGAGATGATAGGTTGGGTTAGGTTACGTTATATTACGTTATTGATGTATATGAGGGTTACACGGGGACGTAGAGGCCAACTCACCAGGAATGTTGTCAAATATTACCGCCGAGATGTTAGTTTGGGTTAGGTTAGGTTATATTACGTTAATGATGTATATAAAGGTCCCAGGGGGACGTAGATGCCAACTCGCCAGGAATGTTGTCAAATATTACCGCCGAGATGATAGGTTGGGTTAGGTTACGTTATATTACGTTATTGATGTATATGAAGGTCAAACGGAGACGTAGAGGCGAACTCGCCAGGAATGTTGTTAAATATTACCGCCGAGATGTTAGGTTTGGTTAGGTTAGGTTATATTACGTTAATGATGTATATAAAGTTCCCAGGGAGACGTAGATGCCAACTCGCCAGGAATGCTGTCAAATATTACCGCCGAGATGTTAGTTTGGGTTAGGTTAGGTTATATTACATTAATGATATATATAAAGGTCCCAGGGAGACGTAGATGCCAACTCGCCAGGAATGTTGTCAAATATTACGGCCGAGATGTTAGGTTGGGTTAGGTTAGGTTATATTACGTTAATGATGTATATAAAGGTCCCAGGGGGACGTAGATGCCAACTCGCCAGGAATATTGACAAATATTACCACTGAGATGATAGGTTGGGTTAGGTTACGTTATATTACGTTATTGATGTATATGAGGGTTACACGGAGACGTAGAGGCCAACTCGCCAGGAATGTTGTCAAATATTACCGCCGAGATGATAGGTTGGGTTATGTTAGGCTATATTACGTTAATGATGTATATAAAGGTCCCAGGGAGACGTAGATGCAAACTCGCCAGGAATGTTGTCAAATATTACCGCCGAGATGATAGGTGGCGTTAGGTTACGTTATATTACGTTGTTGATGTATATGAGGGTTACACGGAGACGTAGAGGCCAACTCGCCAGGAATGTTGTCAAATATTACCGCCGAGATGTTAAGTTAGGTTAGGTTAGGTTATATTACGTTAATGATGTATATAAAGGTCCCAGGGAGACGTAGATGCCAACTCGCCAGGAATGTTGTCAAATATTACCGCCGAGATGATAGGTTGGGTTAGGTTACGTTATATTACGTTATTGATGTATATGAAGGTCAAACGGAGACGTAGAGGCGAACTCGCCAGGAATGTTGTTAAATATTACCGCCGAGATGTTAGGTTTGGTTAGGTTAGGTTATATTACGTTAATGATGTATATAAAGTTCCCAGGGAGACGTAGATGCCAACTCGCCAGGAATGCTGTCAAATATTACCGCCGAGATGATAGGTTGGGCTAGGTTACGTTATATTACGTTATTGATGTATATGAGGGTTACACGGAGACGTAGAGGCCAACTCGCCAGGAATGTTGTCAAATATTACCGCCGAAATGTTGGGTTGGGTTAGGTTAGGTTATATTACGTTAATGATGTATATAAAGGTCCTAGGGAGACGTAGATGCCAACTCGCCAGGAATGTTGTCAAATATTACCGCCGAGATGATAGGTTGGGTTAGGTTACGTTATATTACGTTATTGATGTATATGAGGGTTACACGGAGACGTAGAGACCAACTCGCCAGGAATGTTGACAAATATTACCACCGAGATGTTAGGTTGGGTTAGGTTAGGTTATATTACGTTATTGATGTATATGAAGTTCAAACGGAGACGTAGATGCCAACTCGCCAGGAATGTTGTCAAATATTACCGCCGAGATGTTAGTTTGGGTTAGGTTAGGTTATATTACATTAATGATATATATAAAGGTCCCAGGGAGACGTAGATGCCAACTCGCCAGGAATGTTGTCAAATATTACCGCCGAGACGTTAGGTTGGGTTAGGTTAGGTTATATTACGTTATTGATGTATATGAAGGTCAAACGGAGACGTAGATGCCAACTCGCCAGGAATGTTGTCAAATATTACCGCTGAGATGTTAGGTTGGGTTAGGTTAGGTTATATTACATTAATGATGTATATAAAGGTCCCGGGGAGACGTAGATGCCAACTCGCCAGGAATGTTGTCGAATATTACCGCCGAGATGATAGGTTGGATTAGGTTACGTTATATTACGTTATTGATGTATATGAGGGTTACACGGAGACGTAGAGGCCAACTCGCCAGGAATGTTGTCAAATATTACCGCCGACATGTTAGGTTGGGTTAGGTTAGGTTATATTACGTTAATGATGTATATAATGGTCCCAGGGGGACGTAGATGCCAACTCGCCAGGAATATTGACAAATATTACGACCGAGATTTTAGGTTGGGTTAGGTTAGGTTATATTACGTTATTGATGTATATGAAGGCCAAACGGAGACGTAGATGCCAACTCGCCAGGAATGTTGTCAAATATTACCGCCGAGATGATAGGTTGGGTTAGGTTACGTTATATTACGTTATTGATGTATATGAAGGTCAAACGGAGACGTAGAGGCCAACTCGCCAGGAATATTGTCAAATATTACCGCCGAGATGATAGGTTGTGTTAGGTTACGTTATATTACGTCATTGATGTATATGAGGGTTACACGGAGATGTAGAGGCCAACTCGCCAGGAATGTTGTCAAATATTACCCCCGAGATGTTAGGTTGGGTTAGGTTAGGTTATATTATGTTAATGATGTATATAAAGGTCCCAGGGAGACGTAGATGCCAACTCGCCAGGAATATTGACAAATATTACCACCGAGATTTTAGGTTGGGTTAGGTTAGGTTATATTACGTTATTGATGTATATGAAGGTCAAACGGAGACGTAGATGCCAACTCGCCAGGAATGTTGTCAAACATTACCGCCGAGATGATAGGTTGGGTTAGGTTACGTTATATTACGTTATTGATGTATATGAAGGTCAAACGGAGACGTAGAGGCCAACTCGCCAGGAATGTTGTTGAATATTACCGCCGAGATGTTAGGTTTGGTTAGGTTAGGTTATATTACGTTAATGATGTATATAACGGTCCTAGGGAGACGTACATGCCAACTCGCCAGGAATGTTGTCAAATATTACCGCTGAGATGTTAGATTGGGTTAGGTAAGGTTATATTACGTTATAGATGTATATAATGGTCCCACCGAGACGTAGATGCCAACTCGCCAGGAATAGTGACAAATATTACCACCAAGATGTTAGGTTGGGTTAGGATAGGTTATATTACGTTATTGATGTATATGAAGGTCAAACGGAGACGTAGATGCCAACTCGCCAGGAATGTTGTTAAATATTACCGCCGAGATGTTAGGTTTGGTTAGGTTAGGTTATATTACGTTATTGATGTATATAAAGGTCCCAGGGAGACGTAGATGCCAACTCGCCAGGAATGTTGTCAAATATTACCGCCGAGATGTTAGGTTTGGTTAGGTTAGGTTATATTACGTTAATGATGTATATAAAGGTCCCAGGGAGACGTAGATGCCAACTCGCCAGGAATGCTGTCAAATATTACGGCCGAGATGATAGGTTGGGTTAGGTTACGTTATATTACGTTATTGATGTATATGAGGGTTACACGGAGACGTCGAGGCCAACTCGCCAGGAATGTTGTCAAATATTACCGCCGAAATGTTGGGTTGGGTTAGGTTAGGTTATATTACGTTAATGATGTATATAAAGGTCCTAGGGAGACGTACATGCCAACTCGCCAGGAATGTTTTCAAATATTACCGCCGAGATGATAGGTTGGGTTAGGTTAGGTTATATTACGTTAATGATGTATATAAAGGTCCCAGGGGGACGTAGATGCAAACTCGCCAGGAATATTGTCAAATATTACCGCCGAGATGATAGGTTGGGTTAGGTTACGTTATATTACGTTATTGATGTATATGAAGGTCAAACGGAGACGTAGAGGCCAACTCGCCAGGAATGTTGTTGAATATTACCGCCGAGATGTTAGGTTTGGCTAGGTTAGGTTATATTACGTTAATGATGTATATAAAGGTCCTAGGGAGACGTACATGCCAACTCGCCAGGAATGTTGTCAAATATTACCGCCGAGATGATATGTTGGGTTAGGTTACGTTATATTACGTTATTGATGTATATGAGGGTTACACGGAGACGTAGAGGCCAACTCGCCAGGAATGTTGTCAAATATTACCGCCGAGATGTTAGGTTGGGTTAGGTTAGGTTATATTACGTTAATGATGTATATAAAGGTCCCAGGGAGACGTAGATGCCAACCTGCCAGGAATGTTGTCAAATATTACCGCTGAGATGTTAGATTGGGTTAGGTAAGGTTATATTACGTTATAGATGTATATAAAGGTCCCACCGATACGTAGATGCCAACTCGCCAGGAATATTGACAAATATTACCACCGAGATTTTAGGTTGGGTTAGGTTAGGTTATATTACGTTACTGATGTATATGAAGGCCAAACGGAGACGTAGATGCCAACTCGCCAGGAATGTTGTCAAATATTACCGCCGAGATGATAGGTTGGGTTAGGTTACGTTACATTACGTTATTGACGTATATGAGGGTTACACGGAGACGTAGAGACCAACTCGCCAGGAATGTTGTCAAATATTACCGCCGAGATGCAAGATGGGTTAGGTTAGGTTATATTACGTTAATGATGTATATAAAGGTCCCAGGGAGACGTAGATGCCAACTCGCCAGGAATGTTGTCAAATATTACCGCCGAGATGATAGGTTGGGTTAGGTTACGTTATATTACGTTATTGATGTATATGAGGGTTACACGGAGACGTAGAGGCAAACTGGCCAGGAATGTTGTCAAATAACACCGCCGAGATGATAGGTTGGGTTAGGTTACGTTATATTACGATATTGATGTATATGAGGGTTACACGTTGACGTAGAGACCAACTCGCCAGGAATATTGACAAATATTACCACCGAGATTTTAGGTTGGGCTAGGTTAGGTTATATTACGTTATTGATGTATATGAAGGCCAAACGGAGACGTAGATGCCAACTCGCCAGGAATGTTGTCAAATATTACCGCCGAGATGATAGCTTGGGTTAGGTTACGTTATATTACGTTATTGATGTATATGAAGGTCCCAGGGAGACGTAGATGCCAACTCGCCAGGAATATTGACAAATATTACCACCGAGATTTTAGGTTGGGTTAGGTTAGGTTATATTACGTTATTGATGTATATGAAGGTCAAACGGAGACGTAGATGCCAACTCGCCAGGAATGTTGTCAAACATTACCGCCGAGATGATAGGTTGGGTTAGGTTACGTTATATTACGTTATTGATGTATATGAAGGTCAAACGGAGACGTAGAGGCCAACTCGCCAGGAATGTTGTTGAATATTACCGCCGAGATGTTAGGTTTGGTTAGGTTAGGTTATATTACGTTAATGATGTATATAACGGTCCTAGGGAGACGTACATGCCAACTCGCCAGGAATGTTGTCAAATATTACCGCTGAGATGTTAGATTGGGTTAGGTAAGGTTATATTACGTTATAGATGTATATAATGGTCCCACCGAGACGTAGATGCCAACTCGCCAGGAATAGTGACAAATATTACCACCAAGATGTTAGGTTGGGTTAGGATAGGTTATATTACGTTATTGATGTATATGAAGGTCAAACGGAGACGTAGATGCCAACTCGCCAGGAATGTTGTTAAATATTACCGCCGAGATGTTAGGTTTGGTTAGGTTAGGTTATATTACGTTATTGATGTATATAAAGGTCCCAGGGAGACGTAGATGCCAACTCGCCAGGAATGTTGTCAAATATTACCGCCGAGATGTTAGGTTTGGTTAGGTTAGGTTATATTACGTTAATGATGTATATAAAGGTCCCAGGGAGACGTAGATGCCAACTCGCCAGGAATGCTGTCAAATATTACGGCCGAGATGATAGGTTGGGTTAGGTTACGTTATATTACGTTATTGATGTATATGAGGGTTACACGGAGACGTCGAGGCCAACTCGCCAGGAATGTTGTCAAATATTACCGCCGAAATGTTGGGTTGGGTTAGGTTAGGTTATATTACGTTAATGATGTATATAAAGGTCCTAGGGAGACGTACATGCCAACTCGCCAGGAATGTTTTCAAATATTACCGCCGAGATGATAGGTTGGGTTAGGTTAGGTTATATTACGATATTGATGTATATGAGGGTTACACGTTGACGTAGAGACCAACTCGCCAGGAATATTGACAAATATTACCACCGAGATTTTAGGTTGGGCTAGGTTAGGTTATATTACGTTATTGATGTATATGAAGGCCAAACGGAGACGTAGATGCCAACTCGCCAGGAATGTTGTCAAATATTACCGCCGAGATGATAGGTTGGGTTAGGTTACGTTATATTACGTTATTGATGTATATGAAGGTCAAACGGAGACGTAGAGGCCAACTCGCCAGGAATGTTGTCAAATATTACCGCCGAGATGTTAGTTTGTGTTAGGTTAGGTTATATTACGTTAATGATGTATATAAAGGTCCCAGGGGGACGTAGATGCAAACTCGCCAGGAATATTGTCAAATATTACCGCCGAGATGATAGGTTGTGTTAGGTTACGTTATATTACGTCATTGATGTATATGAGGGTTACACGGAGATGTAGAGGCCAACTCGCCAGGAATGTTGACAAATATTACCACCGAGATTTTAGGTTGGGCTAGGTTAGGTTATATTACGTTATTGATGTATATGAAGGCCAAACGGAGACGTAGATGCCAACTCGCCAGGAATGTTGTCAAATATTACCGCCGAGATGATAGGTTGGGTTAGGTTACGTTATATTACGTTATTGATGTATATGAAGGTCAAACGGAGACGTAGAGGCCAACTCGCCAGGAATGTTGTCAAATATTACCGCCGAGATGTTAGTTTGTGTTAGGTTAGGTTATATTACGTTAATGATGTATATAAAGGTCCCAGGGGGACGTAGATGCAAACTCGCCAGGAATATTGTCAAATATTACCGCCGAGATGATAGGTTGTGTTAGGTTACGTTATATTACGTCATTGATGTATATGAGGGTTACACGGAGATGTAGAGGCCAACTCGCCAGGAATGTTGTCAAATATTACCGCCGAGATGTTAGGTTGGGTTAGGTTAGGTTATATTATGTTAATGATGTATATAAAGGTCCCAGGGAGACGTAGATGCCAACTCGCCAGGAATATTGACAAATATTACCACCGAGATTTTAGGTTGGGTTAGGTTAGGTTATATTACGTTATTGATGTATATGAAGGTCAAACGGAGACGTAGATGCCAACTCGCCAGGAATGTTGTCAAATATTACCGCCGAGATGATAGGTTGGGTTAGGTTACGTTATATTACGTTATTGATGTATATGAAGGTCAAACGGAGACGTAGAGGCCAACTCGCCAGGAATGTTGTCAAATATTACCGCCTAGATGTTAAGTTGGGTTAGGTTAGGTTATATTACGTTAATGATGTATATAAAGGTTCCAGGGAGACGTAGATGCCAACTCGCCAGGAATGTTGTCAAATATTACCGCCGAGATGATAGGTTGGGTTAGGTTACGTTATATTACGATATTGATGTATATGAGGGTTACACGGAGACGTAGAGACCAACTCGCCAGGAATGTTGACAAATATTACCACCGAGATGTTAGGTTGGGTTAGGATAGGTTATATTACGTTATTGATGTATATGAAGGTCAAACGGAGACGTAGATGCCAACTCGCCAGGAATGTTGTTAAATATTACCGCCGAGATGTTAGGTTTGGTTAGGTTAGGTTATATTACGTTATTGATGTATATAAAGGTCCCAGGGAGACGTAGATGCCAGCTCGCCAGGAATGTTGTTAAATATTACCGCCGAGATGTTAGGTTTGGTTAGGTTAGGTTATATTACGTTAATGATGTATATAAAGGTCCCAGGGAGACGTAGATGCCAACCTGCCAGGAATGTTGTCAAATATTACCGCTGAGATGTTAGATTGGGTTAGGTAAGGTTATATTACGTTATAGATGTATATAAAGGTCCCACCGAGACGTAGATGCCAACTCGCCAGGAATGTTGTCAAATATTACCGCCGAGACGTTAGGTTTGGTTAGGTTAGGTTATATTACGTTATTGATGTATATGAAGGTCAAACGGAGACGTGGAGGCCAACTCGCTAGGAATGTTGTCAAATAACACCGCCGAGATGATAGGTTGGGTTAGGTTACGTTATATTACGATATTGATGTATATGAGGGTTACACGGAGACGTAGAGACCAACTCGCCAGGAATGTTGTCAAATATTACCGCCGAGATGTTAAGATGGGTTAGGTTAGGTTATATTACGTTAATGATGTATATAAAGGTCCCAGGGAGACGTAGATGCCAACTCGCCAGGAATGTTGTCAAATATTACCGCCGAGATGATAGGTTGGGTTAGGTTACGTTATATTACGTTATTGATGTATATGAGGGTTACACGGAGACGTAGAGGCAAACTCGCCAAGAATGTTGTCAAATAACACCGCCGAGATGATAGGTTGGGTTAGGTTACGCTATATTACGATATTGATGTATATGAGGGTTACACGGTGACGTAGAGACCAACTCGCCAGGAATGTTGACAAATATTACCACCGAGATGTTAGGTTGGGTTAGGTTAGGTTATATTACGTTATTGATGTATATGAAGGTCAAACGGAGACGTAGATGCCAACTCGCCAGGAATGTTGTCAAATATTACCGCCGAGATGTTAGTTTGGGTTAGGTTAGGTTATATTACATTAATGATATATATAAAGGTCCCAGGGGGACGTAGATGCCAACTCGCCAGGAATATTGACAAATATTACCACCGAGATTTTAGGTTGGGTTAGGTTAGGTTATATTACGTTATTGATGTATATGAAGGCCAAACGGAGACGTAGAGACCAACTCGCCAGGAATGTTGTCAAATATTACCGCCGAGATGTTAAGATGGGTTAGGTTAGGTTATATTACGTTAATGATGTATATAAAGGTCCCAGGGAGACGTAGATGCCAACTCGCCAGGAATGTTGTCAAATATTACCGCCGAGATGATAGGTTGGGTTAGGTTACGTTATATTACGTTATTGATGTATATGAGGGTTACACGGAGACGTAGAGGCAAACTCGCCAGGAATGTTGTCAAATAACACCGCCGAGATGATAGGTTGGGTTAGGTTACGCTATATTACGATATTGATGTATATGAGGGTTACACGGTGACGTAGAGACCAACTCGCCAGGAATGTTGACAAATATTACCACCGAGATGTTAGGTTGGGTTAGGTTAGGTTATATTACGTTATTGATGTATATGAAGGTCAAACGGAGACGTAGATGCCAACTCGCCAGGAATGTTGTCAAATATTACCGCCGAGATGTTAGTTTGGGTTAGGTTAGGTTATATTACATTAATGATATATATAAAGGTCCCAGGGATCGTAGATGCCAACTCGCCAGGAATATTGACAAATATTACCACCGAGATTTTAGGTTGGGTTAGGTTAGGTTATATTACGTTATTGATGTATATGAAGGCCAAACGGAGACGTAGATGCCAACTCGCCAGGAATTTTGTCAAATATTACCGCCGAGATGATAGGTTGGGTTAGGTTACGTTATATTACGTTATTGGTGTATATGAAGGTCAAACGGAGACGTAGAGGCCAACTCGCCAGGAATGTTGTCAAATATTACCGCCGAGATGTTAGTTTGTGTTAGGTTAGGTTATATTACGTTAATGATGTATATAAAGGTCCCAGGGGGACGTAGATGCAAACTCGCCAGGAATATTGTCAAATATTACCGCCGAGATGATAGGTTGTGTTAGGTTACGTTATATTACGTCATTGATGTATATGAGGGTTACACGGAGATGTAGAGGCCAACTCGCCAGGAATGTTGTCAAATATTACCGCCGAGATGTTAGGTTGGGTTAGGTTAGGTTATATTATGTTAATGATGTATATAAAGGTCCCAGGGAGACGTAGATGCCAACTCGCCAGGAATATTGACAAATATTACCACCGAGATTTTAGGTTGGGTTAGGTTAGGTTATATTACGTTATTGATGTATATGAAGGTCAAACGGAGACGTAGATGCCAACTCGCCAGGAATGTTGTCAAATATTACCGCCGAGATGATAGGTTGGGTTAGGTTACGTTATATTACGTTATTGATGTATATGAAGGTCAAACGGAGACGTAGAGGCCAACTCGCCAGGAATGTTGTTGAATATTACCGCCGAGATGTTAGGTTTGGTTAGGTTAGGTTATATTACGTTAATGATGTATATAAAGGTCCTAGGGAGACGTACATGCCAACTCGCCAGGAATGTTGTCAAATATTACCGCCGAGATGATATGTTGGGTTAGGTTACGTTATATTACGTTATTGATGTATATGAGGGTTACGCGGAGACGTAGAGGCCAACTCGCCAGGAATGTTGTCAAATATTACCGCCGAGATGTTAGGTTGGGTTAGGTTAGGTTATATTACGTTAATGATGTATATAAAGGTCCCAGGGAGACGTAGATGCCAACCTGCCAGGAATGTTGTCAAATATTACCGCTGAGATGTTAGATTGGGTTAGGTAAGGTTATATTACGTTATAGATGTATATAAAGGTCCCACCGATACGTAGATGCCAACTCGCCAGGAATATTGACAAATATTACCACCGAGATTTTAGGTTGGGTTAGGTTAGGTTATATTACGTTATTGATGTATATGAAGGCCAAACGGAGACGTAGATGCCAACTCGGCAGGAATGTTGTCAAATATTACCGCCGAGATGATAGGTTGGGTTAGGTTACGTTACATTACGTTATTGACGTATATGAGGGTTACACGGAGAAGTAGATACCAACTCGCCAGGAATGTTGTCAAATATTACCGCCGAGATGTTAAGATGGGTTAGGTTAGGTTATATTACGTTAATGATGTATATAAAGGTCCCAGGGAGACGTAGATGCCAACTCGCCAGGAATATTGACAAATATTACCACCGAGATTTTAGGTTGGGTTAGGTTAGGTTATATTACGTTATTGATGTATATGAAGGCCAAACGGAGACGTAGATGCCAACTCGCCAGGAATGTTGTCAAATATTACCGCCGAGATGATAGGTTGGGTTAGGTTACGTTATATTACGTTATTGATGTATATGAAGGTCAAACGGAGACGTAGAGGCCAACTCGCCAGGAATGTTGTCAAATATTACCGCCGAGATGTTAGTTTGTGTTAGGTTAGGTTATATTACGTTAATAATGTATATAAAGGTCCCAGGGGGACGTAGATGCAAACTCGCCAGGAATATTGTCAAATATTACCGCCGAGATGATAGGTTGTGTTAGGTTACGCTATATTACGATATTGATGTATATGAGGGTTACACGGTGACGTAGAGACCAACTCGCCAGGAATGTTGACAAATATTACCACCGAGATGTTAGGTTGGGTTAGGTTAGGTTATATTACGTTATTGATGTATATGAAGGTCAAACGGAGACGTAGATGCCAACTCGCCAGGAATGTTGTTAAATATTACCGCCGAGATGTTAGGTTTGGTTAGGTTAGGTTATATTACGTTATTGATGTATATAAAGGTCCCAGGGAGACGTAGATGCCAGCTCGCCAGGAATGTTGTTAAATATTACCGCCGAGATGTTAGGTTTGGTTAGGTTAGGTTATATTACGTTAATGATGTATATAAAGGTCCCAGGGAGACGTAGATGCCAACCTGCCAGGAATGTTGTCAAATATTACCGCTGAGATGTTAGATTGGGTTAGGTAAGGTTATATTACGTTATAGATGTATATAAAGGTCCCACCGAGACGTAGATGCCAACTCGCCAGGAATGTTGTCAAATATTACCGCCGAGACGTTAGGTTTGGTTAGGTTAGGTTATATTACGTTATTGATGTATATGAAGGTCAAACGGAGACGTGGAGGCCAACTCGCTAGGAATGTTGTCAAATAACACCGCCGAGATGATAGGTTGGGTTAGATTACGTTATATTACGATATTGATGTATATGAGGGTTACACGGTGACGTAGAGACCAACTCGCCAGGAATGTTGACAAATATTACCACCGAGATGTTAGGTTGGGTTAGGTTAGGTTATATTACGTTATTGATGTATATGAAGGTCAAACGGAGACGTAGATGCCAACTCGCCAGGAATGTTGTCAAATATTACCGCCGAGATGTTAGTTTGGGTTAGGTTAGGTTATATTACATAAATGATATATATAAAGGTCCCAGGGGGACGTAGATGCCAACTCGCCAGGAATATTGACAAATATTACCACCGAGATTTTAGGTTGGGTTAGGTTAGGTTATATTACGTTATTGATGTATATGAAGGCCAAACGGAGACGTAGAGACCAACTCGCCAGGAATGTTGTCAAATATTACCGCCGAGATGTTAAGATGGGTTAGGTTAGGTTATATTACGTTAATGATGTATATAAAGGTCCCAGGGAGACGTAGATGCCAACTCGCCAGGAATGTTGTCAAATATTACCGCCGAGATGATAGGTTGGGTTAGGTTACGTTATATTACGTTATTGATGTATATGAGGGTTACACGGAGACGTAGAGGCAAACTCGCCAGGAATGTTGTCAAATAACACCGCCGAGATGATAGGTTGGGTTAGGTTACGCTATATTACGATATTGATGTATATGAGGGTTACACGGTGACGTAGAGGCCAACTCGCCAGGAATGTTGACAAATATTACCACCGAGATGTTAGGTTGGGTTAGGTTAGGTTATATTACGTTATTGATGTATATGAAGGTCAAACGGAGACGTGGAGGCCAACTCGCTAGGAATGTTGTCAAATAACACCGCCGAGATGATAGGTTGGGTTAGGTTACGTTATATTACGATATTGATGTATATGAGGGTTACACGGAGACGTAGAGACCAACTCGCCAGGAATGTTGTCAAATATTACCGCCGAGATGTTAAGATGGGTTAGGTTAGGTTATATTACGTTAATGATGTATATAAAGGTCCCAGGGAGACGTAGATGCCAACTCGCCAGGAATGTTGTCAAATATTACCGCCGAGATGATAGGTTGGGTTAGGTTACGTTATATTACGTTATTGATGTATATGAGGGTTACACGGAGACGTAGAGGCCAACTCGCCAGGAATGTTGTCAAATATTACCGCCGAGATGTTAGTTTGTGTTAGGTTAGGTTATATTACGTTAATGATGTATATAAAGGTCCCAGGGGGACGTAGATGCAAACTCGCCAGGAATATTGTCAAATATTACCGCCGAGATGATAGGTTGTGTTAGGTTACGTTATATTACGTCATTGATGTATATGAGGGTTACACGGAGATGTAGAGGCCAACTCGCCAGGAATGTTGTCAAATATTACCGCCGAGATGTTAGGTTGGGTTAGGTTAGGTTATATTATGTTAATGATGTATATAAAGGTCCCAGGGAGACGTAGATGCCAACTCGCCAGGAATATTGACAAATATTACCACCGAGATTTTAGGTTGGGTTAGGTTAGGTTATATTACGTTATTGATGTATATGAAGGTCAAACGGAGACGTAGATGCCAACTCGCCAGGAATGTTGTCAAATATTACCGCCGAGATGATAGGTTGGGTTAGGTTACGTTATATTACGTTATTGATGTATATGAAGGTCAAACGGAGACGTAGAGGCCAACTCTCCAGGAATGTTGTTGAATATTACCGCCGAGATGTTAGGTTTGGTTAGGTTAGGTTATATTACGTTAATGATGTATATAAAGGTCCTAGGGAGACGTACATGCCAACTCGCCAGGAATGTTGTCAAATATTACCGCCGAGATGATATGTTGGGTTAGGTTACGTTATATTACGTTATTGATGTATATGAGGGTTACGCGGAGACGTAGAGGCCAACTCGCCAGGAATGTTGTCAAATATTACCGCCGAGATGTTAGGTTGGGTTAGGTTAGGTTATATTACGTTAATGATGTATATAAAGGTCCCAGGGAGACGTAGATGCCAACCTGCCAGGAATGTTGTCAAATATTACCGCTGAGATGTTAGATTGGGTTAGGTAAGGTTATATTACGTTATAGATGTATATAAAGGTCCCACCGATACGTAGATGCCAACTCGACAGGAATATTGACAAATATTACCACCGAGATTTTAGGTTGGGTTAGGTTAGGTTATATTACGTTATTGATGTATATGAAGGCCAAACGGAGACGTAGATGCCAACTCGCCAGGAATGTTGTCAAATATTACCGCCGAGATGATAGGTTGGGTTAGGTTACGTTACATTGCGTTATTGACGTATATGAGGGTTACACGGAGAAGTAGATACCAACTCGCCAGGAATGTTGTCAAATATTACCGCCGAGATGTTAAGATGGGTTAGGTTAGGTTATATTACGTTAATGATGTATATAAAGGTCCCAGGGAGACGTAGATGCCAACTCGCCAGGAATATTGACAAATATTACCACCGAGATTTTAGGTTGGGTTAGGTTAGGTTATATTACGTTATTGATGTATATGAAGGCCAAACGGAGACGTAGATGCCAACTCGCCAGGAATGTTGTCAAATATTACCGCCGAGATGATAGGTTGGGTTAGGTTACGTTATATTACGTTATTGATGTATATGAAGGTCAAACGGAGACGTAGAGGCCAACTCGCCAGGAATGTTGTCAAATATTACCGCCGAGATGTTAGTTTGTGTTAGGTTAGGTTATATTACGTTAATAATGTATATAAAGGTCCCAGGGGGACGTAGATGCAAACTCGCCAGGAATATTGTCAAATATTACCGCCGAGATGATAGGTTGTGTTAGGTTACGTTATATTACGTCATTGATGTATATGAGGGTTACACGGAGATGTAGAGGCCAACTCGCCAGGAATGTTGTCAAATATTACCGCCGAGATGTTAGGTTGGGTTAGGTTAGGTTATATTATGTTAATGATGTATATAAAGGTCCCAGGGAGACGTAGATGCCAACTCGCCAGGAATATTGACAAATATTACCACCGAGATTTTAGGTTGGGTTAGGTTAGGTTATATTACGTTATTGATGTATATGAAGGTCAAACGGAGACGTAGATGCCAACTCGCCAGGAATGTTGTCAAATATTACCGCCGAGATGATAGGTTGGGTTAGGTTACGTTATATTACGTTATTGATGTATATGAAGGTCAAACGGAGACGTAGAGGCCAACTCGCCAGGAATGTTGTTGAATATTACCGCCGAGATGTTAGGTTTGGTTAGGTTAGGTTATATTACGTTAATGATGTATATAAAGGTCCTAGGGAGACGTACATGCCAACTCGCCAGGAATGTTGTCAAATATTACCGCCGAGATGATATGTTGGGTTAGGTTACGTTATATTACGTTATTGATGTATATGAGGGTTACACGGAGACGTAGAGGCCAACTCGCCAGGAATGTTGTCAAATATTACCGCCGAGATGTTAGGTTGGGTTAGGTTAGGTTATATTACGTTAATGATGTATATAAAGGTCCCAGGGAGACGTAGATGCCAACCTGCCAGGAATGTTGTCAAATATTACCGCTGAGATGTTAGATTGGGTTAGGTAAGGTTATATTACGTTATAGATGTATATAAAGGTCCCACCGATACGTAGATGCCAACTCGCCAGGAATATTGACAAATATTACCACCGAGATTTTAGGTTGGGTTAGGTTAGGTTATATTACGTTATTGATGTATATGAAGGCCAAACGGAGACGTAGATGCCAACTCGCCAGGAATGTTGTCAAATATTACCGCCGAGATGATAGGTTGGGTTAGGTTACGTTACATTACGTTATTGACGTATATGAGGGTTACACGGAGACGTAGATACCAACTCGCCAGGAATGTTGTCAAATATTACCGCCGAGATGTTAAGATGGGTTAGGTTAGGTTATATTACGTTAATGATGTATATAAAGGTCCCAGGGAGACGTAGATGCCAACTCGCCAGGAATGTTGTCAAATATTACCGCCGAGATGATAGGTTGGGTTAGGTTACGTTATATTACGTTATTGATGTATATGAGGGTTACACGGAGACGTAGAGGCAAACTCGCCAGGAATGTTGTCAAATAACACCGCCGAGATGATAGGTTGGGTTAGGTTACGCTATATTACGATATTGATGTATATGAGGGTTACACGGTGACGTAGAGACCAACTCGCCAGGAATGTTGACAAATATTACCACCGAGATGTTAGGTTGGGTTAGGTTAGGTTATATTACGTTATTGATGTATATGAAGGTCAAACGGAGACGTAGATGCCAACTCGCCAGGAATGTTGTCAAATATTACCGCCGAGATGTTAGTTTGGGTTAGGTTAGGTTATATTACATTAATGATATATATAAAGGTCCCAGGGGGACGTAGATGCCAACTCGCCAGGAATATTGACAAATATTACCACCGAGATTTTAGGTTGGGTTAGGTTAGGTTATATTACGTTATTGATGTATATGAAGGCCAAACGGAGACGTAGATGCCAACTCGCCAGGAATGTTGTCAAATATTACCGCCGAGATGATAGGTTGGGTTAGGTTACGTTATATTACGTTATTGATGTATATGAAGGTCAAACGGAGACGTAGAGGCCAACTCGCCAGGAATGTTGTCAAATATTACCGCCGAGATGTTAGTTTGTGTTAGGTTAGGTTATATTACGTTAATGATGTATATAAAGGTCCCAGGGGGACGTAGATGCAAACTCGCCAGGAATATTGTCAAATATTACCGCCGAGATGATAGGTTGGGTTAGGTTACGTTACATTACGTTATTGACGTATATGAGGGTTACACGGAGACGTAGATACCAACTCGCCAGGAATGTTGTCAAATATTACCGCCGAGATGTTAAGATGGGTTAGGTTAGGTTATATTACGTTAATGATGTATATAAAGGTCCCAGGGAGACGTAGATGCCAACTCGCCAGGAATGTTGTCAAATATTACCGCCGAGATGATAGGTTGGGTTAGGTTACGTTATATTACGTTATTGATGTATATGAGGGTTACACGGAGACGTAGAGGCAAACTCGCCAGGAATGTTGTCAAATAACACCGCCGAGATGATAGGTTGGGTTAGGTTACGTTATATTACGATATTGATGTATATGAGGGTTACACGTTGACGTAGAGACCAACTCGCCAGGAATGTTGACAAATATTACCACCGAGATGTTAGGTTGGGTTAGGTTAGGTTATATTACGTTATTGATGTATATGAAGGTCAAACGGAGACGTAGATGCCAACTCGCCAGGAATGTTGTCAAATATTACCGCCGAGATGTTAGTTTGGGTTAGGTTAGGTTATATTACATTAATGATATATATAAAGGTCCCAGGGGGACGTAGATGCCAACTCGCCAGGAATATTGACAAATATTACCACCGAGATTTTAGGTTGGGTTAGGTTAGGTTATATTACGTTATTGATGTATATGAAGGCCAAACGGAGACGTAGATGCCAACTCGCCAGGAATGTTGTCAAATATTACCGCCGAGATGATAGGTTGGGTTAGGTTACGTTATATTACGTTATTGATGTATATGAAGGTCAAACGGAGACGTAGAGGCCAACTCGCCAGGAATGTTGTCAAATATTACCGCCGAGATGTTAGTTTGTGTTAGGTTAGGTTATATTACGTTAATGATGTATATAAAGGTCCCAGGGGGACGTAGATGCAAACTCGCCAGGAATATTGTCAAATATTACCGCCGAGATGATAGGTTGTGTTAGGTTACGTTATATTACGTCATTGATGTATATGAGGGTTACACGGATATGTAGAGGCCAACTCGCCAGGAATGTTGTCAAATATTACCGCCGAGATGTTAGGTTGGGTTAGGTTAGGTTATATTATGTTAATGATGTATATAAAGGTCCCAGGGAGACGTAGATGCCAACTCGCCAGGAATATTGACAAATATTACCACCGAGATTTTGGGTTGGGTTAGGTTAGGTTATATTACGTTATTGATGTATATGAAGGTCAAACGGAGACGTAGATGCCAACTCGCCAGGAATGTTGTCAAATATTACCGCCGAGATGATAGGTTGGGTTAGGTTACGTTATATTACGTTATTGATGTATATGAAGGTCAAACGGAGACGTAGAGGCCAACTCGCCAGGAATGTTGTTGAATATTACCGCCGAGATGTTAGGTTTGGTTAGGTTAGGTTATATTACGTTAATGATGTATATAAAGGTCTTAGGGAGACGTACATGCCAACTCGCCAGGAATGTTGTCAAATATTACCGCCGAGATGATATGTTGGGTTAGGTTACGTTATATTACGTTATTGATGTATATGAGGGTTACACGGAGACGTAGAGGCCAACTCGCCAGGAATGTTGTCAAATATTACCGCCGAGATGTTAGGTTGGGTTAGGTTAGGTTATATTACGTTAATGATGTATATAAAGGTCCCAGGGAGACGTAGATGCCAACCTGCCAGGAATGTTGTCAAATATTACCGCTGAGATGTTAGATTGGGTTAGGTAAGGTTATATTACGTTATAGATGTATATAAAGGTCCCACCGATACGTAGATGCCAACTCGCCAGGAATATTGACAAATATTACCACCGAGATTTTAGGTTGGGTTAGGTTAGGTTATATTACGTTATTGATGTATATGAAGGCCAAACGGAGACGTAGATGCCAACTCGCCAGGAATGTTGTCAAATATTACCGCCGAGATGATAGGTTGGGTTAGCTTACGTTACATTACGTTATTGACGTATATGAGGATTACACGGAGACGTAGAGGCCAACTCGCCAGGAATGTTGTCAAATATTACCGCCTAGATGTTAAGTTGGGTTAGGTTAGGTTATATTACGTTAATGATGTATATAAAGGTTCCAGGGAGACGTAGATGCCAACTCGCCAGGAATGTTGTCAAATATTACCGCCGAGATGATAGGTTGGGTTAGGTTACGTTATATTACGTTATTGATGTATATGAGGGTTACACGGAGACGTAGAGTCCAACTCGCCAGGAATGTTGTCAAATATTATTGCCGAGATGTTAGTTTGTGTTAGGTTAGGTTATATTACGTTAATGATGTATATAAAGGTCCCAGGGGGACGTAGATGCAAACTCGCCAGGAATATTGTCAAATATTACCGCCGAGATGATAGGTTGTGTTAGGTTACGTAATATTACGTCATTGATGTATATGAGGGTTACACGGAGACGTAGAGGCCAACTCGCCAGGAATGTTGTCAAATATTACCGCCGAGATGTTAGGTTGGGTTAGGTTAGGTTATATTACGTTAATGATGTATATAAAGGTTCCAGGGAGACGCAGATGCCAACTCGCCATGATTGTTGTCAAATAACACCGCCGAGCTGATAGGTTGGGCTAGGTTACGTTACATTACGATATTGATGTATATGAGGGTTACACGGAGACGTAGAGACCAACTCGCCAGGAATGTTGACAAATATTACCACCGAGATGTTAGGTTGGGTTAGGATAGGTTATAATACGTTATTGATGTATATGAAGGTCAAACGGAGACGTAGATGCCAACTCGCCAGGAATGTTGTTAAATATTACCGCCGAGATGTTAGGTTTGGTTAGGTTAGGTTATATTACGTTATTGATGTATATAAAGGTCCCAGGGAGACGTAGATGCCAACTCGCCAGGAATGTTGTCAAATATTACCGCCGAGATGTTAGGTTTGGTTAGGTTAGGTTATATTACGTTAATGATGTATATAAAGGTCCCAGGGAGACGTAGATGCCAACTCGCCAGGAATGCTGTCAAATATTACCGCCGAGATGATAGGTTGGGTTAGGTTACGTTATATTACGTTATTGATGTATATGAGGGTTACACGGAGACGTCGAGGCCAACTCGCCAGGAATGTTGTCAAATATTACCGCCGAAATGTTGGGTTGGGTTAGGTTACGTTATATTACGTTATTGATGTATATGAGGGTTACACGGAGACGTCGAGGCCAACTCGCCAGGAATGTTGTCAAATATTACCGCCGAAATGTTGGGTTGGGTTAGGTTAGGTTATATTACGTTAATGATGTATATAAAGGTCCTAGGGAGACGTACATGCCAACTCGCCAGGAATGTTGTCAAATATTACCGCCGAGATGATAGCTTGGGTTATGTTAGGCTATATTACGTTAATGATGTATATAAAGGTCCCAGCGAGACGTAGATGCCAACTCGCCAGGAATATTGACAAATATTACCACCGAGATTTTAGGTTGGGTTAGGTTAGGTTACATTACGTTATTGATGTATATGAAGGCCAAACGGAGACGTAGAGGCCAGCTCGCCAGGAATGTTGTCTAATATTACCGCCGAGATGTTAGGTTGGGTTAGGTTAGGTTATATTACGATAATGATGTATATAAAGGTTCCAGGGAGACGCAGATGCCAACTCGCCATGATTGTTGTCAAATAACACCGCCGAGCTGATAGGTTGGGTTAGGTTACGTTACATTACGATATTGATGTATATGAGGGTTACACGGAGACGTAGAGACCAACTCGCCAGGAATGTTGACAAATATTACCACCGAGATGTTAGGTTGGGTTAGGATAGGTTATATTACGTTATTGATGTATATGAAGGTCAAACGGAGACGTAGATGCCAACTCGCCAGGAATGTTGTTAAATATTACCGCCGAGATGTTAGGTTTGGTTAGGTTAGGTTATATTACGTTATTGATGTATATAAAGGTCCCAGGGAGACGTAGATGCAAACTCGCCAGGAATGTTGTCAAATATTACCGCCGAGATGTTAGGTTTGGTTACGTTAGGTTATATTACGTTAATGATGTATATAAAGGTCCCAGGGAGACGTAGATGCCAACTCGCCAGGAATGCTGTCAAATATTACCGCCGAGATGATAGGTTGGGTTAGGTTACGTTATATTACGTTATTGATGTATATGAGGGTTACACGGATACGTCGAGGCCAACTCGCCAGGAATGTTGTCAAATATTACCGCCGAAATGTTGGGTTGGGTTAGGTTAGGTTATATTACGTTAATGATGTATATAAAGGTCCTAGGGAGACGTACATGCCAACTCGCCAGGAATGTTGTCAAATATTACCGCCGAGATGATAGGTTGGGTTATGTTAGGCTATATTACGTTAATGATGTATATAAATGTCCCAGCGAGACGTAGATGCCAACTCGCCAGGAATATTGACAAATATTACCACCGAGATTTTAGGTTGGGTTAGGTTAGGTTACATTACGTTATTGATGTATATGAAGGCCAAACGGAGACGTAGAGGCCAACTCGCCAGGAATGTTGTCTAATATTACCGCCGAGATGTTAGGTTGGGTTAGGTTGTGTTATATTACGTTAATGATGTATATAAAGGTTCCAGGGAGACGCAGATGCCAACTCGCCATGATTGTTGTCAAATAACACCGCCGAGCTGATAGGTTGGGTTAGGTTACGTTACATTACGATATTGATGTATATGAGGGTTGCACGGAGACGTAGAGACCAACTCGCCAGGAATGTTGACAAATATTACCACCGAGATGTTAGGTTGGGTTAGGATAGGTTATATTACGTTATTGATGTATATGAAGGTCAAACGGAGACGTAGATGCCAACTCGCCAGGAATGTTGTTAAATATTACCGCCGAGATGTTAGGTTTGGTTAGGTTAGGTTATATTACGTTATTGATGTATATAAAGGTCCCAGGGAGACGTAGATGCAAACTCGCCAGGAATGTTGTCAAATATTACCGCCGAGATGTTAGGTTTGGTTACGTTAGGTTATATTACGTTAATGATGTATATAAAGGTCCCAGGGAGACGTAGATGCCAACTCGCCAGGAATGCTGTCAAATATTACCGCCGAGATGATAGGTTGGGTTAGGTTACGTTATATTACGTTATTGATGTATATGAGGGTTACACGGATACGTCGAGGCCAACTCGCCAGGAATGTTGTCAAATATTACCGCCGAAATGTTGGGTTGGGTTAGGTTAGGTTATATTACGTTAATGATGTATATAAAGGTCCTAGGGAGACGTACATGCCAACTCGCCAGGAATGTTGTCAAATATTACCGCCGAGATGATAGGTTGGGTTATGTTAGGCTATATTACGTTAATGATGTATATAAATGTCCCAGCGAGACGTAGATGCCAACTCGCCAGGAATATTGACAAATATTACCACCGAGATTTTAGGTTGGGTTAGGTTAGGTTACATTACGTTATTGATGTATATGAAGGCCAAACGGAGACGTAGAGGCCAACTCGCCAGGAATGTTGTCTAATATTACCGCCGAGATGTTAGGTTGGGTTAGGTTGTGTTATATTACGTTAATGATGTATATAAAGGTTCCAGGGAGACGCAGATGCCAACTCGCCATGATTGTTGTCAAATAACACCGCCGAGCTGATAGGTTGGGTTAGGTTACGTTACATTACGATATTGATGTATATGAGGGTTGCACGGAGACGTAGAGACCAACTCGCCAGGAATGTTGACAAATATTACCACCGAGATGTTAGGTTGGGTTAGGATAGGTTATATTACGTTATTGATGTATATGAAGGTCAAACGGAGACGTAGATGCCAACTCGCCAGGAATGTTGTTAAATATTACCGCCGAGATGTTAGGTTTGGTTAGGTTAGGTTATATTACGTTATTGATGTATATAAAGGTCCCAGGGAGACGTAGATGCCAACTCGCCAGGAATGCTGTCAAATATTACCGCCGAGATGATAGGTTGGGTTAGGTTACGTTATATTACGTTATTGATGTATATGAGGGTTACACGGAGACGTCGAGGCCAACTCGCCAGGAATGTTGTCAAATATTACCGCCGAAATGTTGGGTTGGGTTAGGTTAGGTTATATTACGTTAATGATGTATATAAAGGTCCTAGGGAGACGTACATGCCAACTCGCCAGGAATGTTGTCAAATATTACCGCCGAGATGATAGGTTGGGTTATGTTAGGCTATATTACGTTAATGATGTATATAAATGTCCCAGCGAGACGTAGATGCCAACTCGCCAGGAATATTGACAAATATTACCACCGAGATTTTAGGTTGGGTTAGGTTAGGTTACATTACGTTATTGATGTATATGAAGGCCAAACGGAGACGTAGATGCCAACTCGCCAGGAATGTTGTCAAATATTACCGCCGAGATGATAGGTTGGGTTAGGTTACGTTATATTACGTTATTGATGTATATGAAGGTCAAACGGAGACGTAGAGGCCAACTCGCCAGGAATGTTGTCATATATTACCGCCGAGACGTTAGGTTTGGTTAGGTTATGTTATATTACGATAATGATGTATATATAGGTCCTAGGGAGACGTACATGCCAACTCGCCAGGAATGTTGTCAAATATTACCGCCGAGATGATAGGTTGGGTTAGGTTACGTTATATTACGTTATTGATGTATATGAGGGTTACACGGAGACGTAGAGGCCAACTCGCCAGGAATGTTGTTAAATATTACCGCCGAGATGTTAGGTTTGGTTAGGTTAGGTTATATTACGTTAATGATGTATATAAAGGTCCCAGGGAGACGTAGATGCCAACCTGCCAGGAATGTTGTCAAATATTACCGCTGAGATGTTAGATTGGGTTAGGTAAGGTTATATTACGTTATAGATGTATATAAAGGTCCCACCGAGACGTAGATGCCAACTCGCCAGGAATATTGACAAATATTACCACCGAGATGTTAGGTTGGGTTAGGATAGGTTATATTACGTTATTGATGTATATGAAGGTCAAACGGAGACGTAGATGCCAACTCGCCAGGAATGTTGTTAAATATTACCGCCGAGATGTTAGGTTTGGTTAGGTTAGGTTATATTACGTTATTGATGTATATAAAGGTCCCAGGGAGACGTAGATGCCAACTCGCCAGGAATGTTGTCAAATATTACCGCCGAGATGTTAGGTTTGGTTAGGTTAGGTTATATTACGTTAATGATGTATATAAAGGTCCCAGGGAGACGTAGATGCCAACTCGCCAGGAATATTGACAAATATTACCACCGAGATTTTAGGTTGGGTTAGGTTAGGTTATATTACGTTATTGATGTATATGAGGGTTACACGGAGACGTCGAGGCCAACTCGCCAGGAATGTTGTCAAATATTACCGCCGAAATGTTGGGTTGGGTTAGGTTAGGTTATATTACGTTAATGATGTATATAAAGGTCCTAGGGAGTCGTACATGCCAACTCGCCAGGAATATTTTCAAATATTACCGCCGAGATGATAGGTTGGGTTAGGTTACGTTATATTACGTTATTGATGTATATGAGGGTTACACGGAGACGTAGAGGCCAACTCGCCAGGAATGTTTTTAAATATTACCGCCGAGATGCTAGGTTTGGTTAGGTTAGGTTATATTACGTTAATGATGTATATAAAGGTCAAACGGAGACGTAGAGGCCAACTAGCCAGGAATGTTGTCAAATATTACCGCCGAGATGTTAAGTTGGGTTAGGTTAGGTTATATTACGTTAATGATGTATATAAAGGTTCCAGGGAGACGTAGATGCCAACTCGCCAGGAATGTTGTCAAATAACACCGCCGAGATGATAGGTTGGGTTAGGTTACGTTATATTACGATATTGATGTATATGAGGGTTACACGGGGACGTAGAGACCAACTCGCCAGGAATGTTGTCAAATATTACCGCCGAGATGTTAAGATGGGTTAGGTTAGGTTATATTACGTTAATGATGTATATAAAGGTCCCAGGGAGACGTAGATGCCAACTCGCCAGGAATGTTGTCAAATATTACCGCCGAGATGATAGGTTGGGTTAGGTTACGTTATATTACGTTATTGATGTATATGAGGGTTACACGGAGACGTAGAGGCCAACTCGCCAGGAATGTTGTCAAATAACACCGCCGAGATGATAGGTTGGGTTAGGTTACGTTATATTACGATATTGATGTATATGAGGGTTACACGGTGACGTAGAGACCAACTCGCCAGGAATGCTGACAAATATTACCACAGAGATGTTAGGTTGGGTTAGGTTAGGTTATATTACGTTATTGATGTATATGAAGGTCAAACGGAGACGTAGATGCCACCTCGCCAGGAATGTTGTCAAATATTACCGCCGAGATGTTAGTTTGGTTTAGGTTAGGTTATATTACATTAATGATATATATAAAAGTCCCAGGGGGACGTAGATGCCAACTCGCCAGGAATATTGACAAATATTACCACCGAGATTTTAGGTTGGGTTAGGTTAGGTTATATAACGTTATTGATGTATATGAAGGCCAAACGGAGACGTAGATGCCAACTCGCCAGGAATGTTGTCAAATATTACCGCCGAGATGATAGGTTGGGTTAGGTTACGTTATATTACGTTATTGATGTATATGAAGGTCAAACGGAGACGTAGAGGCCAACTCGCCAGGAATGTTGTTGAATATTACCGCCGAGATGTTAGGTTTGGTTAGGTTAGGTTATATTACGTTAATGATGTATATAAAGGTCCTAGGGTGACGTACATGCCAACTCGCCAGGAATGTTGTCAAATATTACCGCCGAGATGATATGTTGGGTTAGGTTACGTTATATTACGTTATTGATGTATATGAGGGTTACACGGAGACGTAGAGGCCAACTCGCCAGGAATGTTGTCAAATATTACCGCCGAGATGTTAGGTTGGGTTAGGTTAGGTTATATTACGTTAATGATGTATATAAAGGTCCCAGGGAGACGTAGATGCCAACCTGCCAGGAATGTTGTCAAATATTACCGCTGAAATGTTAGATTGGGTTAGGTAAGGTTATATTACGTTATAGATGTATATAAAGGTCCCACCGATACGTAGATGCCAACTCGCCAGGAATATTGACAAATATTACCACCGAGATTTTAGGTTGGGTTAGGTTAGGTTATATTACGTTATTCATGTATATGAAGGCCAAACGGAGACGTAGATGCCAACTCGCCAGGAATGTTGTCAAATATTACCGCCGAGATGATAGGTTGGGTTAGGTTACGTTACATTACGTTATTGACGTATATGAGGATTACACGGAGACGTAGAGGCCAACTCGCCAGGAATGTTGTCAAATATTACCGCCTAGATGTTAAGTTGGGTTAGGTTAGGTTATATTACGTTAATGATGTATATAAAGGTTCCAGGGAGACGTAGATGCCAACTCGCCAGGAATGTTGTCAAATATTACCGCCGAGATGATAGGTTGGGTTAGGTTACGTTATATTACGTTATTGATGTATATGAGGGTAACACGGAGACGTAGAGGCCAACTCGCCAGGAATGTTGTTGAATATTACCGCCGAGATGTTAGGTTTGGTTAGGTTAGGTTATATTACGTTAATGATGTATATAAAGGTCCCAGGGAGACGTAGATGCCAACCTGCCAGGAATGTTGTCAAATATTACCGCTGAGATGTTAGATTGGGTTAGGTAAGGTTATATTACGTTATAGATGTATATAAAGGTCCCACCGAGACGTAGATGCCAACTCGCCAGGAATATTGACAAATATTACCACCGAGATGTTAGGTTGGGTTAGGATAGGTTATATTACGTTATTGATGTATATGAAGGTCAAACGGAGACGTAGATGCCAACTCGCCAGGAATGTTGTTAAATATTACCG